>JARBJD010000234.1:0-118581 GCA_033064195.1 Blattamonas nauphoetae | reverse complement strand
GTGCACAAAAGTGTTAAAAATTCAGCCCTCCTCCTCGGAGGTGAGAAAGGGATGATATGAAAACGATGTAAAAAGAGACGGTGACTACAGAAGTGAGGTGAAATGTGGTGAATCAAAGGTGTGTGCAAAAAGAGGACTAATGAGTGGGAAAACTTCGAAATCTCAAAAAGCGTCGCTGAGGCGGAGAATGCGAAGAATTTAGAAGATCTAACGTTAAAGAGCTGAAATTGGCAAAAGTGTCCGAAGGATCGTGACGTGAAAGGTTCATACCTAAAGTCGCGCCAGAAGGCGTTCTTATCCAATCTAACACAAAGGTCATAAGAGGGAGGACGATTCCTGAGCGAAAGATGATGGAAGACGAGGTCCATACCGTATCTCGAAATTTCGACTCGTAAAAATCCTCAATGGGTCGGATCAACTTTTTCCAAAAAGTGTTTTTATCGCGAATTTCACCTTTCGAAATCGATTTTTGTAATTTTAAAGGTGTTTGAGAATTGAATTGGAGACATAAAGTAGTGGTTAGTAGCGAAATCTGAAAATCGACTTTTGGTCCATTTTTGACCACTGTTCGGTACGTAGTTCCTAAATTCTCTCAGCAGATTTTCATCGGGATTGTTTTGATCGATGACTCACATCGTCCTCGACATTTTAGATTTTTTTCGATTTTTCGAAATTAGTTCCTCAGGATTCCCATTCTACTGTTCGAGTTCAAAAGTGAAAAAACATCGAAAAAAGTAACCTTATTTTGGGATATATCAAAAATTTGCCGAAAATTGACGCTTAAAATGGGAATTAAAATATTGGACATATTTTTTGGAATTTAGGTCAAATATTGACATCATTGAAATGGCCTAAATTCCTTTTAATACAAGATTTAGAAATGGTCAATCCCAAATTGACTTTTCGTTCCTAATTTCAACGACTATTTCAATCTGGTTCCCAAATCGTCTACTATACTACTGGATACAGAGCCGAACCCATCCTTCTCAAAATCAGGCGAGGAGAGATCCAGCGCCTCCACATCACTCGAGATTGAAAGAGCTCGGGCTGTATTTGATTTGGTTAAAGAGTCGGATTCACCATACACGTGAAAACTGTAAGAAGGAGATCAGTGGACCAGATTTATCGTCATCATCGACAATGTGAGGCGACAAACTGGCTGAGTCCATGTAATAATGGAATTTGGAGATGAAATCATCGACATTGATTATTGAAAGGTGGATATCGTGTGCGACGGACTCGTTACAGCTACGATTGAGGAGAAAGAATATATCAGCAAGTTTAATCGTTGACAGATCCGTGGCATTCAAATGGATAACTCCACACAGACCAGTTTTTGGTGACAATTTGAAGCGGCCTGCCAATTGTGATGGAAGCGGCGTTCTTTTATTACAATCGAGTGCGGCTCCTCCAAACCACTTGTGCGGGTCAGACGTTGGAATATCACCTTTTCGAGTGTCAGTCTCCCACCGATGACAGAACAACGCTTGATGAGCTCGATTTGGATGAAGATTGATCGATCAATTTTGACGACAGCTGTGGCGGAAACAGAGATCAGTGAGCATTTCATCGACGAAGTGAATCGAGAGTGGCAGAGTGTGAAGGTGACCGTGCCAGCGGAAATTACGAAAAGTGGAAGAAATCCATCCACTCAATCATCCTCAGATTGTTCAATGACACCGATGCGTCCGCAGTGCATCACGATGGAAGCACCAGTCAGAGGAACCAGATCGAGTATCAGCGTGACAGTCCAGGATTGTCAAAGAAGAGAACGATGACGAGGTTTTGTCGAGTCCCTCGTCTTTCCGCCGATACCCACAGATCGTGGGTTTGCTAGACACTCAATGTGAACTTCTCCAGGGTGCCGGCTCCTAGTTTGATTTCCTTCGACTCACTTGCTCCAACCTTCAGAAGAGCTGCGGAAGGAACCACACGGCGAGAGGGAACGAGCAGTCACCTCCTTCCACTCGCCACAAGCAGCATCATCATCGCACCTTCGAGATCGATCGATGTATTGCATCCAAAATACCGGCTGTGAGAGAATAGTGTGAGATTCGATATTCAATCCGGATGTTGTGGTGCCGTGTTTCCTTCGAAGTGGCGGAACATCAGCGATGCTGCCGACAAGACATACAGTCCACCACACTTCATCGACGCGGGTTTGACTAAATTTTGAATAAGAGATCGCAATATTCTGGTTATAGATTGTGTTCAGGGTGCATGCACCACCTCCGCTGGCACCCGCCTCACGGAGTGAAACGAGGAGCGAGTGATGGAGTGGAGTCCCGGCAGACAGAAATGCAGATCCGCTCCCACCATTCAGGACAGACGTGCATTGGACAAACTTGCTGTCTTCGGTTGTGACTGTCGGGCGGCTTCCGTGTCTCTCGATGCGACGAGGATCACTCCTCCATTTCGAGTTGGATCTTGCAATCGGTGAATGTGCAGTTTGTGACTGAGAGGGGCGCTTGCGAGAAAAGTCGAATGGCACTGCCACCAGACGCTAAGAGGATGCTGGATCGGGCTGTTCCTCGGTCATCTTTGTGAAGGAGCAGTCGGTGTATGTGATGGGATTGGCGATCGTGGCATATTTGAGCGGGGTGGAATGGTCAAATCAAGAAAGTGGAGAGTGACCAGTTTGCGATTGTTCCTGCAGTATTCGTCTCCTGTGAACGTGTACGGTGGATCAAGAATTCCAGTTCCTCCTTGAAGAGATCAGAAACGCTGCTGTGAAACACGTCTTTTCGAGCCAAGTGGAGTCGAGGTCGACAGCTGAGTGTGTTGTTCTGGAAATGAAACGATCCTCAATGTTGTGGTCTTGAACGACCGTGTTTTGGGTGCCCCAACAGAGTCAGACACACTCACGCCAAGGCAGGTCTGCGAGAGTCGTCTTGCTGGAATGAAGTCGATTTCAAGCGATGTCAAGTTCACGAATATTGCATGATTCTACGCATTGAAATCTCGCTGAACTCCATAAATGATGATTGTGACGGTGAAAATTGATCAACACGCTGTTTCCAGATGTCAGTTGTTGTGATGAGAGGTCGATCGGTTTGACGACAACAGAAACACAGAAACTTGGGCTGATGGAATAAACTTGGTTAATGATGGGACATGACCATTTGGAGATTCGAATCGGATGTCACAATCAGAGTGACGTCCATTCACTCGACAGAATCGAACAGTCGCGAATTGCAGAGATGATGATTTAATAGTTGAGAACGAATATGATGCTCAGGTGATTGGTCATTTCGGTTTGGCAATTGATGACAGGTGTGCTTTGGTGCGATTTCCACGTGAAGCCACGAAGATAAAGTGAAGAGTTAAACAGATCAGAATACTCCCCGAATTATATTGTTGTTCTGGTGGGGCTTTGAAGGATTCCTGTTCATTCAACCCGAAAATGGACATTCGACGAAGTGTCAGTTTCGTCGATTTAGTTCGATTAAATCGATGTATGAGGAGTGCAATGGGGAGTGAATCAGCATAATATAGAAGTAGACTGAAGTTCATGAGTGTCGTTCAAAGTAGTGGTATAAGCGAAATGGGAAGAGCTGGCATAGGTGATACTCCTAGGAGGTGGAACGAGAAATCATTTTGAATCTCAGAGCCAATTGATTTTTTTAATATGACTCATTCTAATTTCCATCTCACTTACTACTGAAATATTGACATTTCAGGAGTAGTCTATATTTGGCCGTAAATTCAAAATAAAGGCGAAAAACGGACCTCTTGAAAAGTGTCTTTTTGAAGCTTTTTGAGTACTTTTAGAAAACAACGTCGATTTCTTTTTTATTCAATTTTTTAATTTGTATAAAAATGAGCAGCGTCTTGACACCAACACAACTCTAGAAATTCTCGAGAAGATAATTTGATCATGAGAATCACCTCCAACTCTCAATCGACAAGGAACAACATATCACAGAAGTACTTTCAATACTACCTCGAAGAGAAACCAGATGGAAACTTATCAAGTGTACGTCAATGGTTTCGTCAAAGGATACAGACCACATCTGAATCGAAATCGAAATATCTTCGACCAGCAAATCGTTGCACAAAGGCTTATTGAATCAATGAAAATGAAAATTGTGAACTCGATTTCTGAATACACTCATTCAAAGTACTCAGTAACATATCGACACGAGAAGGGTGAATGGATAGTGATCCCATCAAAGATGGATGAAAGGATTCAGAACTCATCAGACAAAGCAAAAACGATACACACAATCGTTTGTTGAAAATGAATTGAAAAGAGAATTGTGAACTCATTGGAACATACACAAAGTACTTGAGCCATTCAAATATCGTTTACGAACAAAAGAATGGAGTATTACGTTCCTTGGACAATTGGTTGTATTTTGGAGACCGTCCTCACTTGAGAATACCACGAAAGGTCCTTGAAAATACTGAAAATATTTTTGACCACAAATCACTGAAATCCAACATGATAACCATTTCGAAAATTCTGAAAAATTCTAAAATCTCAGGGACACACTGTCAGTCCTCGATCAAGACAATCCTGATGATGAAAATCGGTTGGGAATTCGTGGAGTTACGTACTGAACTTAGGTCGAAAAAGTGACCAAAAAGTCGATGTTCCGATTTTGCTACTATGAACCCTTTATGGCTCAAATTGTGTTCAAACACGTTTGATTGTGACGGAAATCATTTTGAAAGGTAGGATTTTCGATAAAAAGCACTTCTGAGATTTTTGGTTTGATCCGACCCATTGAGGTTTTCGCGTTTTGAGATTTTTTTAGAAAGGTATGGACGTTCGGGACTATGTCCTTTTGATCACTTTTCGTCGTCTAATGGTGTGTTTTAGGTTGAAAACGCTGGTTGGCGTCTTTTATGTCATTCATCTCTGAAAACTTTTGACACCTCTACGTTCGCACACTTTTCATGAATTTCCCACATTTCACTACTTTCACTTCATTTACTCCGTTATTGCATCATTTTAACGAACATAAGTCGACGCGAGACGTATAGCGCATTTCCTTAGTTTCATTTTGTTGGTTCTTCGATCACACCTCTGACGACATTTGCACCAACATTTTGACACTATGGATTTTTGATCTGAATTTCGTTACAAATCCTTCTTTCTCACGGTATGAGGTAAGGTGTGCTCGAATTTTGAGGGAGATTTTGTCGGATAGTTCTCTCATAAAGTCACTTTTCATGTTTTTCACTTCTCAACTTTTGACCGTTTTGTCACTTCACCGACTGAATTTCATCACTTTCATTTCACATATGATCTTTCATCTCCTTTCATTTTGCTCAATTCCTCGGCTTCCATTTTGTGGGCCGTTCTCCTTCACTAGCACATCATTTTAGTCAACTTTTCATCATTTTCACAAAACAGAGTAAAAGCCAAACAACCAACAATGAAGTGAGCAGAGTGTGAAACTGAGGAGAAATTGACGAAAGTGAAAATAACGTGAAATGTGACACCAATGAGTGAAAATGTCGCTTGTGTTTGGTCCTTTTTGCTTAAAACATCAAAAGTGATCAAAAGCGTGATATGATGAGATTACGGAAAAATTCCGAGATATAGAGTGAGCCGTTGAAGTAGGATCTCTGCAAAGTCCGGGAATCTTAACTTGGAAATTAGTGTGTTGTATTGGAGAACAAGATTAAAGAGAAAGCATGAATGAAAGTGGTGAAAACAGTAAACAATGAAAAAAAACAAAGACGGAAGTGAGGTCAAAAACAGAGCAATATTGAGCAATAAACAAGTGACAATTGGCCAGAGCAGCTGGAAACAAGTCTAAAACAAGAAGAAAATGAAGTGAAATGATGAAGAAAATGCGTAAATGTGCGAGATCTGCGCGGTTGTAAACCCGCATAACTCTGCAAAGTTCGGAAAAGGGAAAAACGGAGCATACCATGATGATCCTGGACATCAGAGGAATCAGAATCGCGAAGAATCGGACAGGAAACAAGCATAGTTGAGAAATGGTGATCAGAACCCATTGATCCTCGATTCCAGCGAAAGCAAAACTGAAGAAACAGCAGAAGAGATTTTCATTTTGAATTTTTTAATTTGTATTAAATGAATCAACTGCGATGTATTGCAAGGAAGAGACGTCAAGTATGTTCGGAACAAGCGTTACTTGAATCAATGAGAGAACTGTTCGCTGGTCTCTGGGTATGTCAGAAATAATGTGCCGGTGACGTATGTTTTGCATGGGAATCAAAATTATAATTTCAATGAAAGAGCAAATAACAATGAATCGACAAAATACAATTCACAACAAATGATTGAAAATGATTGATCATAGTCTCTCAACGATCGAGTGAGAATACAGCAGTGATCCGGCTCACTTCGAGAGACAACAGAAGCACACAGACAGCGATATCTTCAATCCAAAGTTGTGAGCACAAATGGATCGATCACGACACCAGAAATTGGAGGATTGATCAATGTGAATGGAGCGAAGTGGAACATATCAGGAAGGATCCTTCGAGTATCCTGGAACATATCCGGCATCAACATTTTCTTCTGGCGTTTCTATATTACAATCACTTGCAGAAACTTCAGGAATTCAGTTCAATGGTGATGGAAGAAAATGTGATCTCCCTGAATGAAACCAGCACTCTATTACTACGATAGGGGACACTGGTTCAGGAGTGTTTTCAATATCCACGAGTTTTCTCAGCTGTCAGACAAGAGGTGAAAGAAATATTGAACCATACCCGATGTTCTCGAGCAACTGAATAAAGTCAAGAAATCGTGCAGTACCAATTCAACACATTTGATTCGAAGATCAACAAAGTCACAAAACAAATGAAGAAGGAGACTGATGAAGAACACTTGAGGAACTGCAAAGAGAAATGTGAATGTTTGAAGAAAGTGAGAAGAAACCGCATTGGATTGATTGCTCAACAGATCCAAGAAATATTCCCACGGTCGTGAATGATTCCAATCCAGATTGTCTTCAAGTTGATTATGCTGAACTCTCTTGCTTCTGTCTCAAAGCCATTCAGGACTGAGTAGCATTGTCGGGCAACAACAGACAATCATCAATGAATGATCCAAAATATAATTCACTGACTAATACCATGACGTAGTCATACTAGAAATGCGAAGCATTAATATAACATGAGATCAACCAGAATTCATAGTACTCTCTGATTATTTTCCGTTGATTGTCTCACTGCGAGTATCCATCTCTATTGGTTCCGTGAACTGTCTTTGAACCAGATCTTCACTATTGATTGTCAGTGATTAATTCCCACTTCTTTCCTTCGCAATCTGTTCATTACAGAAAGCAACAAATGAATCATTGAATGCGTCAGTCTACCGAATCAATGCCGTTGTTATGTGTACGGAATCTTTTTGGGAAATGACTGTTGTTGAACCATCAATGTCCTCCCTCCATGAATGAGTTTGCAGTCAAAGTGAAGACATATTTTTGATTTCTGGAATTGGTAAAATCAGAAGGTAATTAGGCAGTGTGAAAGTCTGAATTGAGGAAGTAACGTTTGACCATTTGTGTTTTAAACAACAATAAAATATCATATTTATTCTATTCAACCCCTCTTCTATCTTAACTTCTTGGAGTCGGCGATCAATGACATATCGCACTCGTGGTTGTCATTCTCAATCAAGAACAACCAATATGTTGCTTGATGTAGTGCTAAAGGAGGAGGTCCATCTTTGGTTGATCTGAAATGATATGGATCGGTTCGCCTGTTGATTGGTGTTCTCTGGAGACTGATGTTGCTGGTTTGCGGTCCTTCTTCACCGCCGGCGATTTCACTTCTGATCTGTTGGAACCATGAATGTATGAAGTAGCGTCGTAACTGCTCTGGTTTATCTTAAGCGACCCTCCATTGGCGGTACAAAGTTGAATTGAACAAGGCTCTTCCGTTTGGAACAACCAGTAGGTCACCATTCACCATCATCGTTTGGATGGTTGATATCGTTGACATGGAGGAAGGATTAAAGCATTTCGGAATAGACCGATAGGATTTCTGAAGAGACTGGTCATTTAGATCTTTCTGAGAATACACCATTAGATTCATGAATTGTTGAGTTTGATGCTGATGTTTGATCTCACTCCCATTACGTCGCTTGATTGAAATGACTGTGTAATTCTTTCTGCTTTCAGGACATAAACAGTTTGGAATATGTGTTGAAGATTGTTTCGTTGCATCAGTGATTGATATCCATAAGCAAACCATGACTTTGATCCACTGATGAAGACCAGACAGTTGAGTGGATACCTTCGTTCTAACCTCATTAACAGTTGTGGCTGTATGATGAGCAGTTTGATCATATTGAATCACTGGATTTCCAATTTGGGTAGAATTTTTGTGTCAGAGTGGAATTATTCATTCTCAGTTGATAGCACATCTTCGATCAACTATAGTCGTAATATTTTTGTCAAGAAATAGATCTCTGACCACCTCAGTGTTTTTCTAACAACAGTTGAAACTCGAACAGGACAATACACAAAGTGAATCTGTTGTCAGATTAAAATCCTCAAACTAATGGGATTGCCAAAGATGAATTAGGATACTGATCAAAGTACTCAATTCAAATGGAATAACCATGGAATTGTCGCGGTGAAGATGCGCATTTCCAAGTGTTGGAACATAAATGAATCCACGCGGTCATTCTCTGGACATTTTCAAAAGACTGTAACAGTAACCGTATTGTTTTCTCTTCACAGACTTGAAAGTGTGATACAGAAGTTGATGAACATGATTATTTCTAGTGATGATGTCAATGATGTTTCAACTACTGTCGACAGATCTCATGTCTCGAATGGCATCTGTTGATGATTTATATCCGTAGAACATTCCATATTGTCCAATCATCCCAAATTTGAAACCATCGAATGGCTGTAAAAGGAACGGTAACAGTTAGATCAATTCGCAAATGACTAGAAAACTCAGTCATCACTGACCATCATAGCACAATGGAACTTCAATCTGTCTCAATTCTGCACGGCGCCAGGAGGATTTGTTGGATGTACTTCTTGGATGGAGTAGATGAATGCGAAGGTTCTGAATCCATTGTTTTGGCAGATATGATTGCACTTCAATTTGTTCGATTAATGTCGATTATTGGTTTGGATTATTTGATCTGATCCTTCTCATTTATAGAAAATAAAAATACAATATCATTATTTTCTTTTACTGTTTTGTCTCGCAGAAACTGAACTCGATGCGAGTCTCTACATGATTCCAAAATCTGGTATGGCTTTCAGTGTGTGATTAGGATAGTACTCAACTTTTGGTTCACCATTGCTGTATCGTAATACCCACCATGTAGTTGCAGTGGTTGCTAGTATTGGTGCAGGAGGATGTATGAAGTATTTTGTCATATCACCACCACTTTGACTTGGAGTTGTACATTGTAGTATGTATCAAGAGATTACCTTGATAGATTGGATGTGATCTCAAGAAGTGACCGCAGTGTTTCCTTTTGAACTGATCCGATCATTGCGAGTTCGTTGGACATCCACTTCTCTGAGTAGGAAGCACAGAAGGAAGTCAGTATTGTCATGAACTGGACGAACTCTTGTCATTATTTCATTGGGATATGTTCCGTCACCAGTGAGTTTCTCTTCAACGAGAGAATCTGTCAGTGATCGCTCCAAATCATCAGGAACAGCGAGGTACAGATCAGGATTGAGAGTTGATAATGCGAAGACTGATAGAAACGAGCTCCAATAGTTGTTAGTCAGTTGTTCTGGATAATACTTGCATAGTCAGCACTGTTTGATTCTTCTGCATTGGGTTGTGGAAACAAAGTGACTTCATTCATAATGACGAATAATGTCGCTTTTTGCATTCACAACAACCATTTGCTGGAGTACAATCAATTCCTGTTGCCGTTGGTGTCTTCTGAAATGGATAGAATGAGATCTTTTCTGCCGGAATTGTTCCAGGACGATTCTGATACATCTCCATGAGTTTCTTTATCGCACCATCTTTCATTTTGTATCCAACACTCATGCAATACACATCATCAATCCGATAGTTTGTGACGTTCAATGAGATGTACTGATCCGTAATTCTGGTTCTGTTGTCACGGCATTGGCTGTTGAACAAACAATGTCTTTATGGCAACTGTTGGTTGAAGAAATGATTGACCAATTTGAACGAAGTTCTTGGTGCATGAGGTGACAAGGTTGATGTTAGAAATACGGACGATGTTGAATACAATTGAGAATTGCTGCTTTAATAGTTGGTGCTGCTGCTGTTCCAGTTACGAGTGATGATAGTGTATCTTTCAAAAAGTGAGTTCAGGATTTACAGAACAACAAACAAACGCATCTTCATTCATGTGAACCTCAATTTCAAATCGCCAAAGAGACATTTTGGATAGTCAGTCATCCTGAGAAAATGAGAAGATCTTCCAAGATTAAATTGACACACGAATTGGCACATCAATCGTGTCTTGAAACACTCCTGTTCCGATGTTGTTGTGAAGTCTGATAAAGGAATATAAACACCAGCAACTTGATTCGTCATGATTCCAAAGCAATTTTCCAAGGTGTGTGACAGTGTTTTCGATTCTCAATTGACTCTTCGGTTTTGATCATATTGTAGATGTGAGATTCCATTGATACATCATTGTTTATTGTGCTGATGATTCCGTCTGATTGTTGTGAAGAACAGAAGTAAGATCACGAAGATTGATGCAGAATGCTTGAGTCAACGAAGATGAAGATTCTCATTCATGTACGATCCAACCTTACCAGCTGTAGTTTGCCAATTATTAACTTTCAAGGTCCAGTCATGGTGAACGTAATGAAGGAATCATCAATTTGACAAAATGTCCTGATTACCAGTCAACGGAATGATTATCTCTTGTCCTGCGTAGAAGCGTGCATTCTCTGATGGTTTCAATTCTTGAATAGAAGTACTGTAGCTCCATCATTCATGAGTAATTAATGTGATGTTCGGACATCAGTTGCTGTATTTATTACATGTCATCTCTTGTGTATTCTATCCTTCCGTGGTATTTCCAGTCAATGATGATGCTCCAGTTCTTTTGTTTGTCAGATGTGTTATATGCGAGTTCATTTTATCAAAATAAAAAATTACATTTATGCTAACTCTAGTTACTTTTTCTTTTTTGGCTTTTGGTTTCAGCTTTTCTTCTAGTCTCAGTATTTCACCTCTGAGCTTGTTCGCTATTGCAGTGTTTCCTTCATTGATCGCTTGCTCATATTGTGCCATCTTTTCTGCATGGATTTGCTGATCCGATTTCACATCTGGTATCATCTGAACACCTGTCATGCGACCTTAGAAATCAGTGGTCCAACAAAGGGAATGAGATTTAGAAATGGGCTCCAACTCTGGTATGTTTTCCGACTGCTGCTAATTTTGATAACCAACCTGGTGCCATTTTAATAAAATAAAATATTCGAATACTAGTGAATGTTTATCCTTTGAATTGAATTTTGGAATTTGACGAGTGGCATATCATCATTGGAGTATCGTCCATTTCGTGGAGGTTCGTACTCAATCATCTGCGGTTTTTGTTGACGATTGATCACCTTATTTTGTTGATAAACGTCCATCATTCCTCCTAATCCATTGAGTATTCCACCTGCTGTTTGTCCGATTACTGTTCGTTTGAGAGAGCAATCCACCACCGACTTGGAAGCAATGTTGGAGCTAGAGGTTTGATGAATTGAAAGAATTGCTTACCGATATTTTTGAGTTTGTTGAAACTTCCTGGTGCCATTTATGAAAAATAAAAATACAATTCATTTATAATTTGAGGAATTGCCTTTGTCAGAGAAATGCCATAATTGAGAATAGTGTTGTATGCTTCATTGTAGCAATGCTCATATCTTTTCCTCCAACAAGGATCTTGAAAATGGTTCTAAACACTGGGAGTTTATTCAGACATAGGCACTTATCAGACAAATCATCAGTTCGATCACCACATCATTAATCCCAGTGAGTGTAGCAATCAGTGCACATAAATCACTTTGGTTCGTGATCAGTTTCTTCGAAGGTTCAATGAGGATTATTCAATAGTTTCTTTTCACAAGCGAATGCATTCTTGTAGACGAGTAATAACTGATCTTTGAATGCCGAAATATTAGAAATATATTCTCGAAGTGGAATAGAACGACTCTGAATTGGTGCTGATGGATATGTCTCCAGTGGTGGATCGTAAGCACCTCGTTCATTGGATACCACAGGTTCAGAGCACACTCTTTCTCTCCCCAAGGGAGGGTTCGAAGCCTCTAGCGAGACCATCTCCATCTTCGATCCTCTATTATCTACGCCAGCTTTGCTCCTATCCTCGATGATGACATTGTTGGTGATTGATGTTGGTACTGAAAGAAGAACTTGTGTGTTTTGTAAATTGACAACTTAGAATTGGTTGCATCACTTTCTATAAAAATAAAAATATATATTAATGTTTTTAAATTCCATTTCTGCTCGATCTATAGCTCCCATTCCAGAACTGTCCAACTGTGCGAATCGATAATAGCCAGGCATTTCAGATTGGTATTGATCGATATTATCATCTGTGACTGTTTTGAATGCTTTGGCTTTCAGTTTATTAACTTCTGTTGATATGTGAGTTGAATAGCGAGTACAGTATTCCGATAAATACGTTGTATCTTGAGTGATCATTTGGAGAAACACAGGATAAATCCTGAATCTTGAAGGCTTTCTTTTGTTTCATACTGGGATTGTAGTCCTGTACATGATCATGAAGCCATTGATCCCACATCAGTGATGCAATCTGTGATTGAATTGAATTGAACACCATATTGTCTAACACATTCTTGCTGGGATCAGCTGGATTGCTTCGATTTGCACGAGAGTTATTCCCAATGTGTCTGTCATGTGTTCACCAATAGCTCTCTTCATTATTGCATATGGTTGTTGAGGATCGTTTGGTCTTCATCTCTTCATAGCTGATGTCTCGATAACTGGTTGGCAAATCGTATGTTCCATTTTGAAATTCCGATGTACAGCTTTGATTTTCCTTCCATTTTCTTGATTGAATGATGTATAGGATGTCTGTCTTCGCCTATCTGGAGTTGGATTCATTGCATAGTATGTCTCTTTGACTGGTCTACTGTTGTATGGAGTTAGCATGGCACCATTGACTGCAATCAGATCTCAGTATCATTATCGTAGACCATCACATCAGGAACTTGTCCATATTGTTCTATTTTCGCAGTCAATTTCGTCCAGTTCTCTTAATGTACTCCACGAGCTGATGGAAGACTACACAGAGCATCATTGCGTCTGGTTTGAATATCATCGTCGGCATAGATTCGTTTCAATGCTGCTTGAGTCTCTGCTGCGTATCTCATTCTTGGTTTCTTCGCTTGTGCTTTCTTTGTGGTTGAACGTACACTATCTTTTGTGACATTGTGTGTTTTCATACAAAATAAAAAACCAAAGTATATTTTAATTAGAGTTAAATCACAAATGAAGAAATCTCGAACAACAATGTCAACATTGTTACGGAGGGCAGAGCCCTCTTCGCTTACAGCATACGTGAATGCAAATTGAGTGAAGCATCTAGTAGGAATGTTTCTCATGAAGTGCAATCACAGATTCATCCAGACTTGAATTTCAATCGCAACAGTGTGAATGTCCTCGTTGGTAACAGAGGAAGTGGAAAAACATTTAATGCTCTTCGAGAAGTTGCCAAACTCCAGAATGTTCAGGTTAGGAATGAACTATTCCATCTGTTTGTCTTCGTCACTGATAAGAACATTGATCCTACATTCGACAAGTTCAAAACCAATCCTGAACGTTCCATATGTGAAAGTCAAATGTGATGAAGCACTTCCATTTCTGTTGGAACTCTCAGAATCAAAAGCTGCTTATGAAGAGTTATTGACAATCAATGGCAAGATAAATTACTGATGAATGCAGAGATGATCTCTTTGACTCACTTTACATTGATGACTTCACAGTTAAGAATCTCCAAACGATTATACTTCTTGACTGTCGTCGATTCTTGGTGAACGTAGAACATCCAAAATAGAATGACAATGATGGACTTATTATTGGAGAATCGACAACCGAAATTCACATTCTTTCTGACGATGCATGAGCTCTTCAGTTTGTCACCAGATATGAAGTCAAACATTGATTCAATGTGGATCTTTGGAGGATTCAACAAAGAACGAATCAGTCGAGTCTATCCTCAGTTGAACTCACCAATTGACATTCGACAATTCTGGAATGTCTACAAAGGAAACAAAAAATGTAAAACCAATCATTCTTCGATACAACACTGATGGAGTTGCTCTGACAGAGATCAACAAAGAGGTTAAACCGGACTGTCCGATAATTCTTGAATAAGGTTTCCAATTGAGTCAGTCAGCGCTCGAATTGATTCTTCAATGTCTGATAATCTTTGATCAATCGAGAGTGAATTGGGAGGAGTGGAAGCATCACTATATCGTTTCCTCAGTGCTATCTCACCTCTTATTTTTTGTTATTCTGTATCCATCGATTTGAATCATCCTATTCAGTTTCTAGTTGTGTACTCCATTCCAGTTCTTTTCTATTCTTCTCCAAGTATCTCTGAAAGTCGTGGATGTTTGTGAACTCCTTTTGTTCTGGATCAAACGGTTCTAATATTTTCAGTGATGTCATTTAAAGTGAAATAAAAATATTTGAAACATTATTGAAAACGAACAAAGTTCTCAGATCGAAGATCGCACTACGCTAGATTAAAGCGAACGAAGTTCTGACGTCAGAAAGACCGAATTCCGCAATGAACTCTGGAGTTAAGTCGTCAATAGAGTCTGCATGGAACTTTGTGTGTTGGATTGGAACGTAGACAACTTTTGACAGACATGTGAGTCCATTCAGTAGAGTAGCTACGACATTACCGTGTTTGTATTCGATGAATTTCCCCACGAATTGAAACTGTCTTCGCTTCTTCTGAAACTTAGCAACAGTCTTGTCCAAATCAAGGTGAATCAACAGAATGTTTCCTGGCTTGTACTTCCATAGCATCTGTGTAATCTGTTGCTTTTGGATGGCCTTCAATTGTTCTTCACAACTGGAGATATACAGTGCTTCGATTTCACGATTGTTTTGTGCTTGCTGTGGAGTGAACTTGTTCCAGTACGCTCGATGTGGAGTCATGTTGTAGAATTCCACCATCTGATTCATCAATGAATGATTTGGCCATCTGTGTTTGTCTTGGAATCCATCTCTGATTGTTCTGATCACTCGATCGACAATTCTATTGTGATTTGTGAATGGCGAACTTGTGAAATATGTGCTGACATTCTGATCCTTGAAAAACTCTGATGCTTCTCCACTAGTCCATGCTGCTTCACCATCACCTCGAATGTTGTTGACGTGAACTCCGATGATTAATCAGATCGTTGATTTGCAGTCTTGACTTTGCTCCATGATTTATCCAGTACAGGAATGACGACCAGGTATTTAGTGTTGATGTTAATGGCGAGATAGATCTGCAACACTGTTTTCGACGTTGGTGATTGGATAAAGAACGAGATCAATTTCCCATGATCCAAACTTGGGAGAAAGTATGGTCGATCACAATTCTGAGGAACCTTTCTGTCTGATGTCTTCTGTGGATCACCTGTAATTGCTTTCGACATGAACTGCATTTTTGATCGAAATGGATACACTATTTTTTCCGTTGTTTTGGAATCATTGGAGGATCAATTCTCATCGCATCACCTCCTTTTTCTCTCTGAATTTTCCTCGGATGTGCCGCTCCATCTGTGATCAAATTCTCATACCAATCCTGAAATGATCTTCCTCCGAATGGGATTTGTTTTGTGTGAGTCAGAATGAAGTCAAGATCTTCGTTCGCAATCTTTCTGTTTATCGAGGCTCGAACGAATGTCTCGGTTCATTTTATTTGCATCCAGAATGTGTGATGTAATAAAGTGTTCCATCTGCTTTTGATTTTCATTATTGAGTTCTCAGCTTTGATCTGTTCATCTTCTGAATCGTTTCTCTGTTGATGATCAAACAATCCTTTCATTTGTGCCAACTTATTGAGCACTTGCTGTGTCGTCGGTTCATTCTGTCTGATCTCCTCACTGGGTGGTTGAACACGGTTGGTGTGAAGAAGGGATTTCTCTCTATTGGATCCTGCATCTGTGAAATTGGTATAATGTCATCATCATCTCATCATCATCATCATCATCATCATCATCCTCATCATCCTCTGAACTTCCTCTCCTTCATTGGATATTCATATTCAAACCCCAGCCGATTTTAAGTTTCTCTTCTGTCCAGGAATAATTAGATATTCAGGTGGTTCTATAACTATTGGTCTTTGCACTGGGTTGGGATTGGGATTGGTCTTGCCTCTGCAGGGCTTCGAACTCTTGGTGAGAATTGGTGTCACTTGTTGATTGTACTTTCGATGATATTCTTTATACATCTTGTATGCTTTTTCACATCTCCAATCACTGACACGTTTTCCCAAGAATTCAATCAGAAATTGTGAGACTACTTTTGTTCCAACTGAGAGAGTTAACTTTGAGAGAGACCTCCATTGAACCAATCCTCAAAATATGTCTCATCGTTTGCTACATACTCTCCATTTGAATCATAGACATCATATACTGGTAAAGTGTTGGCTCTATTGAACTTAACATTGAATATTTTGATTTGAGAGTGTTGTGTGCAATTCAACCTTTTCACTAATGCATCGATCTGTCATGTGTTCATTTATTCAAAAATAAAGTTTGTGTTTATTCAATTTTATAATCAGTTGCTTTCAGTCCATGAATGAATGGAGGACATGATTCATTTTCAAGTACGATTGCCTTCAGATGAATTCCACTGAGACTGAGTTTCTGCTGTTGTATTTTCGCTATCTCAAATCCATTTGTATTCTCTTCGCTCACGATTCTTCTCGTCTGGAACGCATCATTCTGATGCTTGAACCGTTTTACGGTGAAGTTCAATGGTTTCTCCATTCAGGCACCATTCACACTTAAGTCATCACTTGTGATATTGGTTTTCTTCAGAGACACTCCTTTGATTTTGTTTCTCATCGAGAGAGTAACACTTGGGTGCAAGACAGATCATCTGTTCACCTTCCTTTTCAACAGCTAATCCCAACAGTTTCTTCTCATCATCGACACCTTTTCAGGATTGAAACCATTCATATTTGTGTGCATCATAGAATTCCTTGTCAGCAATCACGTGTTCAAATTGTTGATGAATTCCAGCACTTGGATCTCCACTAATTGCCCAATAAGCAGAGTCTGTATCTCCCTCACAGAAATGAATCTTGTTCATATCTAGACACTTGTACATGAAATTGTAGATGAAATTCAGATACCAGAACTTGGCATTGTCGAGTGTGAATACTGCTTCTTGCAGACATGTTTTGCATGATGCTTTCTCTGTCTTCAATCACAATGTAGTTGTCCTCATTGATCTCTCGAGTCGCCACAAATCCTTTCATCATCTGTTTCAAGTATGTTCTCTTCTCATTGCAGATTGTGATTGAGTTGTACTTCTCAGTGTTCATTCCATCGTATCCGTAACTCCCATTCAAGTTGGTCTTACAGAATTGTTCTTTTCCTTGTTTCCAACCTTCATTGCTTCAATTCGATCATTCATGAATGAGGTCACAAATGGTTCAAATCCAGCGTGTCTCGAGAATACCATCACAGTCTTAATATCGTCTACAATGAAGTGGCAATAGTCGATGAGGAACCAGAGATAGTATGTCGAAAAGAACATGTACAGATTGTGTGTGCTCAAGAGTTGAGTCAATTTCCGTTGTTTATCATCAGTCTTCAATCCATGTTTCTTCATCAACGAATAGGTCTTCTCTCCAATGGTTTCTTCTGTTGTATTGACCACGATGTTCCTGAAGATTGGTGGGAAGTTAATGAAATCATTGATGTACTTTTCATCGATGTGTCCTTTCAATTCTGCAACGAACAATGTCTTCTGATTTTTGTCTTCGATAATCTTCCGGCATTCTTTATCTCCTGTTGCGGTGAATAAGCATCGTCCTGGCATGTACATTCTGTGATTCGTGTATGGATTGTTCTTGTTCTTGATTGATGAGAAAGCACTTGGATAGAGGAATTAAAGTCTACACCACAGACGTGAGTCATTATGTGTTCTGTGTCTTTGGAGAGAACTCTTCCGTCTTCATATGCGAAGTGATTGATTGGGGTCACATCTTTGATGTTCTGTCGATGTTGAACATTCGATAATCCACCAGTCACTGCTGCTCTCAGTTTGTGATAGGACTGCTCATGTGTCAGAGTCATTGGTAGTGATTTCCAGATGCAGTACTTCTTCAGTTGAATTCTTAATCGAGTGAGATGTTCATCCTTGTCTGACTTGTATGTGTTGCAGTAGTCACAGCAGATCTTCACGTTCTCTTTTGAATGTCCTTTCGAATTGTCGATTCTATCCAGTGTTGGTCGAACTGCTTGTGAGAAGTGACTCTTGCAGATGTAGCACACTCTCTTGCACTGTTGAACAAACCAGTCGTAATCTGCTTCAGTGACATTTTTATCAGTACTGCGATGAGCTTTCTGGTCTTGATAAATGTATGATGCAACCTTGTACTTCCAATATTGTTTCGTGATTTTTATTTCACCAGATTGATCCACTCCATTGAAATCATCGTCGATATCAAAGTCTTTGTAGGCACAAGCGTACTTGATTGCTGAAGCATTTGCTGATAGTGAGAGATTGTGCAACATGTCCACTTTGTATTGGAAGTTAAGATCAATGAGATTATCCAATGGTGCTATCATACATTCGACGTCTCTGATGTTGTAGAATTTCAGATATTCCCAACGGTTCTTGAATCCTTGTTTGTTCCAATCGTCAAGGTAAAGTTGATAATCACTATCGGACATTTCACTGTTGTTCAGACTGGAATAGAATTCATATTTGGAGAATGGTTCTTGTTTGCTCAGTACTGTGTCGTAGTCTGATGAATCAAATGATTCGTATGCAAAGAATGATTTCTGAAGTGTTGTATTTCCTCCAAAAGCCTTCACTGCATTATCCAATGTCATTGGTCCTGTATATGACATCATGTCAATGAAGCGGAGCACCTGTTGTGTTTTCTCATGTCTGATCAGAACTTGTTTGTACTTTGTTGTGGATCCAAGAAAGCTCACCACTTTCCAATCCTTGTCAACGAGATCACGAAAGATGAGATTGATGTCGAATCTGGAACTGTTGAATCCAATCACACTGACTTCATTTTGAGAGGGTATTTCTGGATCATCATAATAGTTGTCTTCTCGTACTGTTTCTGCGTATTTGAAAAGTTCTCTGATCCATTGCTTCACAAAATCTTTGCCATCTCGAAGATCAAAGTAGATTGACTTCACCCCTGATTTTGTTTTGATTGCTGATGCAACTGAGAGAGGTTTCAAATGTGAGATCAGTTGTGTGTTGTCATCGGAGAATAGATTGTCAAGAATGAGATCTTCCATCGTTTCGAAATCGTATGTGATGTAGTATTGTGTTGGTTTGAATTCGTCTTGTCTCTTATGTGCCATCAGAAATTCATAGGTTCTATTGTTGAGGATGTGTGGAACATATGGTCTTGGTGTTTTGTCAAGAGTGATCTTCTTCACATGTTTTCCATCAAGTTCTTTGCACTCTCTGAGATGCTTCTCGTAGTATGTCTTGAAGTGAGAATCCTTGACTTGGAATCCTCTTGACTGACAATAAGGACAGAGTTTGTATCCAGTGATTTTCTCAGGATCAACAATGAACATCACATGAACGAGAGTAGCTGTAAGTGGAATCATCAGGATGGGAAGAACACGAGCATCATCATTTTCGTTGACATACGACTGACTTAGGAAATATCGCTTCTTGTCTTCGTCGTATTCATAAATGTGAACTGTGATGTTGTGTCTAATCATTTCTTTCTCCAAATCACAAAGCGATATCAAATCCAGGATAGTTGCGCAAGTGTTCAGTCAGTTGATGTGGCTTCAGGTGGGTCAGATTCTTCGATTCTGCGAACAATCTTTTTGCTTCAACGTTTCTCATGTTGATTGATATCTTCTTCCCTGGAACCTCAGGAAGTGTGAGGAACGACAATGATTGAAAGAAGCAGATGTTGAACTCAGAATCGATGTACCGAACGTTTCTCGTTTTGATGTGTTCAGTGAGAATGGCATTTGCTTTTCCTGCAACTGGGAATCGATAGACTGCAACTAGAATGGAGTGGAATGCAATGTACATTGTCTTCGTATCCATCAGTGTTCTCTCTTGAGATTCTTTGATAAGATTGATTGCATACTTCGAATACTCATTGATGTCTCCTGAACTTCTGATCACTGTTGGGAAACTCTTCGATGTGTTCTCTAATTCTGGTCTGAAGTCTTTGTATGTCGTCTCATCTTTCTCTTTTCTCTCGATGATCTTCCCAAAGTCAATGCTTATCTTGAATGGATGATCCTTCTCTTTGTCGAACACTGCTTTGATGAATGTTGTGATTTCTTCAACGTTCTTCAGATGATTGTGGAAGTACAATTGATATGGTTTTCCATTATCTTCAACCTTCTCGACTTCATTCTTTTTGAACTTCCTTCGTGCATCCATGAGACAAGAATTGAATGCTACTTTGTCACGCGGTTCAGCAAGTAATATGTATTCTTCAAATCCATCAAATGTCTGTACTTCTCTTTTTTCCATTTGTTCATTTTTCTTCTGAATGATCAACAGATTCTTCATCCAATGATCCATCAGCTTCTCTTCAATTGATTTCAGTTTCCACGTCATTCTGAACACTTGCTTTTTCAGTTCATCTTTGTTCACTCTTGGATTTGCTTTCATGTTTTCCACGATCATTCGGTGAGCAAGTCGATCTTCTGACGCCATCTGCTGTCGAAGTTTCACTTGTTCAATAAAATCTGGAATGAGATTGAGATCGAGATTCTTTATTGGATGTGGAAACTCGAGATCTGTGTGTTGAAGCATATTCAGGAGAAATGATCTGTGATGTTGATAATTTTTGCTGTCTGGAATATACGTTCGACCATCACTAAAGTGAAATTGTGCATTCGGAAAGAGATCTCGAATTTCTTGAATTCTTTCCTTGACTGGTTGTAGCAGTGCCATTTACTACAAATTAAAAAATCCGAAAATAAAAAAAGTTGAGCGTTTATTTCTGTTTTCTCAGATGGGGCTTTTTCTTAGCAGTCAGCCATGCATCAAGTCTAATTCTGAACACTTCACTTCCACCAATCTCTCGATATGTGAATGGAACCAGAACTTTCGTGTACTCTCCAACGAGTTCACAATTGTATTTCTTCAGTTCATTTTCGACGAATGATTGAGTGTAGTGACGACGTTTTGCATTGTGAGGTCTGTTTCCTTGATTCCACAACTTTGGTTTTATTCTCCATTCAACTCCCTCATGAACATACGTCACCGGCACATTATTTCTGACATACTCAGAGACCAGCGAACAGTTCCCTTCTCTCATTGATTCAATTAATGCTTGTTCTGAACATACTCGACGTCTTTCGCTCCACTTCGGAGTGTTCGAAGTCTCTGACGAGACCTTGTACATCGCAGTTGGATTCATTTAATACAAATTAAAAAAATTCAAAAATAAAATTTCTTTCGTTGTTTTCTCAGTTTTGGTTTTGTCACTCAGATCGAGGATCAATGGGTTCGATCACTCAATTCTCAAGAGTGCTTGTTTCGTTCCGATTCTGTGCGTTTCGGATTCTTCTGATGTCCAGGATCATCATGGTATGCTCCGTTTTTTGAAGATTCCGGACTTTTGCAGAGATATGCGGGTTTTCTGGATCGGTCGTGGATCTCTGCACTTTTATGGAAAAACGAGTATGCCACTCTCCTTTTCTTCTTTTTTCAGCTCTGTTCTCTCTGTTTATGGTTGAATTGTCACCAATTTTGCACTAGTTATTGTTTCATTTTTGGCCTCACTTCTGTCTTCATTTTCTCATTGATTATCCTTTTTAACCACTTCATTCATGTTTCTTTCTCTGAAACTTTTTCTCTGTAAGTTCACACTAATTCTCGTTTACTGAGTTTTCCGGACTTTTGCAGAGATCTCACTTTCAACGGCTCACTTCATATCTCGGAATTTTTCCGTAATCTTCATCATATCACGTACATTTTTGATCACTTTTTGATGTTTTTAAGCAAAAAAGGACCAAACACAAGCGACATTTTCA
The DNA here is from genome assembly GCA_033064195.1 of Blattamonas nauphoetae. Classification (NCBI taxonomy): domain Eukaryota; phylum Preaxostyla; order Oxymonadida; genus Blattamonas; species Blattamonas nauphoetae. The sequence continues at coordinate 96,418 of JARBJD010000234.1, read as the reverse complement.
CTATTGGTGTCACATTTCACGTCATTTTCACGTTCGTCAATTTCCCTCTCAGTTTCATACTTGCCCGTTTCGTTCATGCTTGTTTCGCTTTCTTTTACTCTGTTTTTGATAAAAAGTTGATGAAAACTTGACTAAAATGATGTGCTAGTGAAGTGAGAACGGCCCACAAAATGGAAGTGAATTGAGCAAAATGAAGAGGAATGGTGAAGAGATCAAATGTGAAATGGGGAGAGAAAGTGATGAAATGAAAGGGACTACAGTCGGTTTTGAAGTGACAAAAACAGTCAAAAGTTGAGAAGTGAAAACATGAAAAAGTGACTTTATGGGAGAACTATCCGACAAAATCTCCTCAAAATTCGAGCACACCTTACTCATACCGTGAGAAAGAAGGATTTGCAGTGAAAATCGGATCCAAAAATCTATAGTGTCAAAATGTTGGTGCAAGTGTGTCGTCACAAGAGTGATCGAAAAACCGACCCTCCAGAGCGAACTATAGGAGGTGTAAAACCAGAATTCTCAAAAAAGGGTTGTTTTAGTACGATTGTGAAGTGGTTTGAAGGAAAATCGTGTAAAATGAAAATTGACAAAAAGTTGTGGAAACGATCGTGTGTCGAGGATCGTCAGAACCGAATGACGCGAATACCTGTCCACTATCGATTTGACACCTACGGAGACCATCAGAGGGCGAAAAGTGACGTGTAGGAGAAGAGCGAGACGTCACTTTCTCCTCCTTAAAAATTTTGTCATTTTCAAAATATGTTGTGGGGTCGGATCAAACTTTTTTTTCAAAAGTGCTTTTTTCCTAAAATTTCACCTATCAACATCAATTTCGTAATTTTAGAACGTGTTTGAACACAATTTGAGACATAAAGGTGTTCATAGTGGCGAAATCTGAACATCGACTTTTTCGTCACTTTTTGGACCTAAGTTCGGTACACAGTTCGACGAATTCTCAACCGATTTTCATCAGGATTGTTTTTGATCGATGACCGACAGTGTCCCTGACATTTTAGAATTTTTTGCAGAATTTTTCGAAATGGTTCTCACATTGGATTTCATTGATTTGGGTCAAAATAGATTTTCAGTAGTTTCAAGACCTTTCATGGTACTTTTTCAAGTGAGGACGGTCTCCAAAATACAACCAATTGTCCAAGCGAACGTAAAACTCATTCTTTGTTCGTAAATCGCGATATTTGAATGGCTCAAGTACCTTTGTGTATGTTCCAATGAGTTCACAATTCTCTTTTTTCAATTCATTTTCAACAAACGATTGTGTGTATCGTTTTCGTTTGTTCTGATGAGTTCTGAATCCTTTCATCCATTTTGATGGGAGTACTATCCATTCGATTCCTTCATGTCGATACGTTACTGGAGTACTTGAATGAGTGTATTCAGAAATGAGTTCACAATTCTCTTTTTTCATTGATTCAATTAGCTTCTCTTTTGTGCAACGATTTGCTGGTCGAAGATATTTCTGACGATTCAGATGTGGTCTGTATCCTTTGACGAAACTATTGACGTACACTTGATAAGTTTCATCTGGTTTCTCTTCGAGGTAGTATTCGAAAGTACTTCCTGTGAGATATGTTGTTCCTTGTCGATTGAGAGTTGGAGGTGATTTCATGATCAAATTATCTTTCTCGAGAATTTCTAGGAGTTGTGTTGGTGTCAAGACGCTGCTCATTTTATACAAATTAAAAAATTGAATAAAAAAAGAAATCGACGTTGTTTTCTAAAAGTACTCAAAAAAAGCTTCAAAAAAGACACTTTTCAAGAGGTCCGTTTTTCGCCTTTATTTTTGAATGTACGGCCAAATATAGACTACTCTGAAATGTCAATATTTTCAGTAGTAAGTGAGATGGAAATTGGAATGAGTCATATTAAAAAAAATCAATTGGCTCTGAGATTCAAAATGATTTCTCGTTCCAATTCTCCTAGGAGTATCACCTATGCCAGTTTGGTTCCCATTTCGCTTGTACCACTACTGTTCAAGATGTGGCTCAATAGTATTCTTCCATTCATTGTAAATGAGCGAATGAAGCGAGACCGGTTGGGTACTGAGGGAGAGGAAACTGGTTCCGAGTGCCATAGGCTTGTCTGACCGGCACTGACCGGTCAGTTTTCACCGAAAAGTACTGACGGTCACTGACCGGAGAAATATCAGAAACCATAATCCAAAGTTACCATTTCTCCGGAGTGGAAAAATATTAAGTTGAAAAGAGAATGAGTTTCAGTGTCTTTTCTTCTAGATTTGATTTGATTATATCCTTTTTATTGTTATTCAGCTGTTTCAGATTCTTTTTCGTCTGATGACACCGATCGAACCCATACAGTCACGAACTTCAATCTCAAACAGCAGAGATGTGACAACATCTGCACCTTTGCAAAAGCTTCCCAGCTTCACACACATCAGTATCGTTTTGAGAACAAAAGAAAGGGGTTTGGGTTGGTTTTCTCCAACCTTAAAGATGAAAACACTCTCAGAAAGGATCTCCATCCAGATGGTGAATTGAAAGATATCACATCAACCAAGAAAGCGCCGGAAGTGAAAAGAAATGTGGAAAGTGAAATTTTGTCACCTTGTTTCTCAGAATCATGTTGTTTATTGTGGACGAAGGATTTGACAGACTGTCGCACTTGTGCGTTCTGTCACTGTTTACGCGACAGCAAGGGTTCCTTTTCGCTCTGATTGTGCGATTGGACAATCGTGCTGACTTTAGCGGATGGATGAGTTGGAAACAACGATGATCAAGAAATCATCTCGAAGAATGAGGGAGGGTCCCTTTCGCTGAGCTATTTTGTGTTTGTGCCATCTCAGTAAGCGAGTGCTGTGAAGCAGAATGGTGTATTTCTGTTGATTGCATCGTGTGTGTCCCGTGGAGAGGATTAAATTGGCAAGATTGTGTCGATCGTGGTGGAGGTGAGGGCAGGATCAGGAAACCAGAGAATGAGGTTTTCTCTTCGTTCTAGCAGTAAGGAGGACACTCCATTGATTGCTTGTACGCGATGTCGAAGCGGGAAATGGTGAGGTGCTCGCTTCTTTGGCTGAATGGGGACACAGACAGTGAGATTTAGTTTGCTTGAAGTTCGTCGGAAGGAGATATGATGCTGACGGTGGTGAGAATGGAGTGGGGGAGGGAGAGAGGGGAGTGAATTGAGAGGCGTTTCCATTTCGAATGTGATCTCGATCAGTCTGGTCTTCTCCTTGAAGATCATGTTAACTTTTCAGCGATATCTCTTTTTGTTGGTGCCGTGTCGATGTGGTCGCTGTCGCCTCCCCTTCCGTCGTCGTTGAGCATCACTGAATCGCCACGGAGTGCAGCTTGGGGAGACACAACAACAGAACCCATCCACCATCCAGAATCGATTGTGGTGGATGGAGTGAATGGGAAGGACGAGTCGCTGTGCTGGGTGTCGGCAAGTGAGTGTGGATCGGTGAGTGGTTTGAGTGTTCGTCTTCCCGCACAATGTGAACGGTCGCTTTTGATGAAAACCGGAACGATGAGCGAATGCACTCCGCAGCATGCTGGAAACACAATCGAGATTGCTGGAGAAGGAAAGGCTCTGTCGATTCTGGAATCCTCTCAAGTAGATTCACTCCTTTCGATGTCGTCAGAAACTGTCTCGATTGAGGATGTTGGATTCACTCAGCATTCGTTGCTGTTGAGCAGATATCGTTTAGAATCGCTGCTCATTCTTATTTAGAATGAATCAATAGAGAACCTTCCGAGATCTTTTCTGAAGAGAATTGAGAACAAAACAGAAAAAGTGATAAAGAATCATACCAAGTACCTTTGTTCCGCAGAATAGTACAAAACGAGGCGATGATGATCTGGACAGGCACAAGGATCATGAAAGTGAGACGAATCGTACAAATAAGTGAAAAAAGGCTATCACACGGCTTCAGTACACAAATCATGACATTACTAACTGATTTCTTGCCTGTTTCCCTTAAATATTAAGTATTGTATGGAGAGGTGAGATCTTCCCCTTTGAAAAATTGTCCACTGACACTGACCGCCACTTTCGGCCGGTCAGACAAGCCTAGAGTGCCACGGATATGATTTGAAGGAGTATCATTCCCAATGGTCTGAAGATTATCTACTGTTGTCTGGACGACAATAGTTCTCAAAGAATGGTTTGATCTTCACCACTTCTCGAAAATACAGGCTACCGTGTCCTGAGTCTCTTTACATGTTCCAAAACTACCATTATCTCCGATTCATTCATGGACCGACCGCTATTCGCCAAAATTATGCTAAACCAGAAAACACCATTCTCTCTTGCCTCGACAGCATTCGTGTCGCTCATATCTTTCATACATCGTGGAGGAGATCTGACTGAAGAACTACTTTCCCGTGCAGTACCCCTTCTATCCTTTCTAACTCCGAAAACCGACGCAAGACTAAAATCTGACCAAATTCTATTCTCGCTTTTCCCTCAACCAAATCCTACCTGTCATGGGTTTGCCAGAGCACTTCTCACACTTCTTGACTGTGGTCAGGAAACTGTCGTTCTCAGAGCGTTAGAACTGCTCGAAGGAACTATCTCATTCTCCAATCTGAAGCCCCGCTTCAGGTTCCTTGAAACTGACTTCTTCATCACCCTGCAAACAGTCTTCCAGCGATTAAACCCCACTACGATGCTGAAATGCTGCCTTCCTCTCTTCTCATCAATCTTTAACATCCTTATTCTCGCTCGACCAAGTCCAATATCACATTTGATCACATCCAACGAAGTAACGGAGGAAGTGATCCGTCAGACAGTCTTTGCCAAAGTGATACAGCCATTGGAATCGTTTTTCATTTTCGTTTGTCGACATTACGATAAACTCGATGATACCAACACTTCCCATCTATTTCCTCGTTGCTTAACGATTCTTCTTGAGCTCTCACCTGCCGATCAACGAACTTTGGACCTCGTTCTTTCTCTGCCAATATGCTTCACGTTGACTCGGTGTCTTGTGTGGTTCACAACCAGCCGCATCGTCATGTTTTTCCAGGATTGTCTTTCTGATTGCTTCTCGCAATGGAAACATGAAAAATCGATGAGAATTGAGAGAAACAAGGCCATATTGGCACATCTGAATGAAGAAGGTTTTGCTGATGAAGAAGACCTCTTTGCTTGTAACAAAGTGTGTGGATACCCTCTCTCAGAAACAATACGGCAGGCTAAATCAGTTTTAAACGAAATGGGTGCGAATGTCCCGCTCAATTGGAGTGACCATCAATCGCGCTGACACCCATCTTGATGTGCCGTCCCTCTTCCAAATATATCCACTCTATGAACCTCCAATGGAATACACACGAATCAAACATGCAATGGAGAACAAAAAGGCTCATTAAATCCTTAATCAAGAAGATTTTGCCGATCAAGATGGGATTCGAGATTCTTGACATGGAGGTGGATACAGAAGATCTCTATCCCGACCCGAACTTTCTTGAATTGTGGTTAAGCGAGGAAACTACTTCATCTCTTCTAGATTCGGACAGACAAACAGAACCAGATCCTCATCAATAACTTTGACGAGTTCTCTCCGCATGCAATGCTATAAGCACTTTCAACGCCTGCTATATTCCTAAGCATCTCATCAACTCCATTATTTCCATGTATCATCGAGTGAATATCTCTTTTGCAGCCTTCCCTGACTCTTCATCAACAGAGTCAAATTTCTCAACAAATGTAGTCCACTACATACTCCAGCCATTCCATAGCCATACACGATCTGTTTGAGGTATTTTCTTTATTGATACATTCTATATAATGTCATTGTCATTCTCTTTGATTCGTTTCATTTCATCGTCGTGTCCTGTACCCTCATGGCTTCGATATGTAAGTTCTCTTCGTTTTTTGGAATCATGTATGTTTGATTTTCTTTTCCGTTCACACAAATCGATATTGTGTTCAAAGAGAAAAGACGAATTGAAAACTGTAAATACAAAATGACGAATTATCATGAAGGATCAACAGATGGAGACGGTTCGGCCTCGCTGTCTCCGGGAAGTGTGTCAAGATACTTTTGAAGGGCTGCGATGACCATGGGTTGGCCTTGGTTCACAATGTTCGCGATGAATGTCGGAACCATCCCAGCCAAATCAACTTGACCCATATATGTCATCCGAGTATTATTTTCATCAACTTTCTGAAGTCTATTTCCTGAATTAGGATATAATATGAAGATTTGTGCATACCAGTGATTTCAGCATGTGCCCGAACGAAGCCCTTCTCTTCTGGGCACTTCTCATGTGTTACGGACGTTTCAATTTCAATAAATTCTTCGTCGGTGATCTTCGTAAGAGCGTAGCAGCAGAAATCTCGGTGTGTGACTGGTGAACCATTGAACTTGACGTGGATGATCATGTGGTCGTCATCAAATTTCTCAACAACTTCGGCAACGATAACTTTGTCATTCCATTTAGGACGGAGGCTGAAGTCATTGAGTATCTTCAGAACTGGTCGGTAGAATCAAGAAATGAGAGAGGAGAACAGACCTTGGGAGAATGGTTTATTGATAATTCCAATTCCTCGAAACTGACGAAATCTTGATTTCTCTGCGAATATTCAAACGATAAAGAGGCCGACAGACCAGTTCCTTCGTAAATGTCAACACCTTCTTGCGTCTTAACTTTCTTCCATCTGGATTCGTCTTCGAACCATGACATGCCTTTGGCCATTAACTATAATGATATTGAGAGTAAAAAAAGATGATACCTCTTCCGGTTGAGGATATGTTGTCATGTTTAGAGTGATGATGAATTAATGACAAATTAAGGGAGGTTTGGTACGTGAGTGTAGTTGCACAGAGAAATCCACTCAAAGTTGTAAATGAAGCGAGAAAAAGCGAGATGCGAGTCGTAGAGAACGGCAAGAATGAAACAAAAAAATAACACAACCAGAAGAAACACCCCTCACTCCAAACACTACCTTCCCTCCTTTTCCTTCTTCCCACTCGGCTGGACCGGCTTAAATTGCACAATTCTGACATAAAACTGTGGTTTTCGCACAATCTGACCCATCGTTCCTTTCGCGACCTTCACATCTCCCTCCCTTCCTCCATCAAACACAACCTGACACCACGCGCCTCGCACTCGAGTGAGATCTTTGTTCAAAGACGGAGCACAATCCAAAGTGAGCAACCGACTCTGGGTTCTTGTTTGAATTGCGAATCCAGTTGATTTCTTCTCGTGTGCACGAATGACCATTTCAAGTCCAGTTTCATCCAAAAACACATTTGTCACGTCTGGCCCGAATTTAAACCCTGTCCCGCGTTCAGAACGTGTTAATCCATTCCGATCTTCCGGATCTGACCAGAGGAGGATCGAGGCAAGGCTGTTGCCGGCATAAGTTGTGGTCTTTTTGAGGTTTCGCATTTCCTTGAGAAGGATGGTGGAGGAGAGATGGGAGGGTGTTGGTTGGGATTGGGTGATGCGTCGATCGGATGGACGGAAGGTGGAGAAGTCTTGAAGAGAGAGTCGGGGTTGGAGTTCGAAGATTTCAGCTGGATTTCGATAATACAATGGGAGAGTCGCCAAATCAGGAGTTTCAATTCCTCCCTCGTTCCCCTCCCCCGACCCACCAGGATAATGATACCCCTTCTCAGTCCACACCATCCCATCATCCATATTCTCCTCCGGCAGCCAGAACGAAGGTGGTGGAGGCAGGCCGCCATGAACACACAGGATCTTCCCGTCAAGAAGAGCGCAGATGGGCATGGCAGCGTACAATCGAAGGAACTCCAAGTACGTGCCGACTTGGTACTTTTTTTTGACTTCTGGGATGAATTCGTACATATTAACTTCGGCGCTTTCGTGGTTTCCGCGAAGGAGGAAGACCGAGTTCGGATTGGCCAGTTTGAGAGACAAGAGAACAACCAACACTTCCACCCCACTCGGCCCACGATCGACAAAGTCGCCGAGGAAGACGAATAAATGATCTGATGATGGGCTGCCGGAATGTTTGAGGATTTCGAGAAGATCAAAGAAACAGCCGTGGATGTCGCCAATCACTGTGACTTTCCAGTTTGGAGTGGAGAGATGGTGTTGTTTGTTGGTTGGTGTGGTTGATGTTGAGCGATGGGCAAACGAGATAGTTTGGTTTGCGGTTCTGAATGTGTCTGTTGGGGTGTGTTCTGGCAGTGATAGGCTCGACTGTGAAAGTGACGTTGATTGAACAAGCCGAATGTCATCTACTTCTCCATTCGACCGGAGCGCAGTCGGATGTGTCAGTGGCACCACTGTCGGAGAGTGGATGCTGTGGAAAGGTGGTGTTTGTGGATTCAGAAGCGATCCAATCGCAGTTGAAGGAAAGCTGGCCTGCCTGTGTGGCTGAAGAGGCGTTTCCAGTTTCGAGAAAGATTGCGATGTGATGAAGACAGGCGTTGGATGCGGAGACTTCTGTTGGCTCAGAACTGGCTGAAGAGAACCAAATGAACTTCTTGCGTCTGACTCTGGTTGGTCCAAGACGCGTGGGGAGGCATGGCCGGACAAGGCGATGGCGATCGAGCGAGAGTCGGTTGGAGTGAGGGAGGGATGCGGTGAATGGGGGAAATATTGACGGCTTGGTGTGATAAGGGCAGAAGGAGGCGTTTGGGGTCTTTGTTTTTCCTTTTTTCTCCTTCTCGCCTTTCTGAGAAGTGATCGGTACCATTTGTCCCATGATTTAAAATCGAAGGATCCGCAATTGCACAGAACACACTCTCGCTTCAATTCCGAGTCCATATCGAACACACTCTCAATCCAAGTTGTCCCATCCGGCGCTGTGTCCCGATTTCGTTGGATTGAGTCCAGGGCGGACGAAGGAAGCTGCGAGATCAAAAGTGGGGTGTTTCTGGTTGTTAATGATTGTGTTCCAAGATTCTGAATAATCGATGCAGATGTTCTACCATCCGGTGACACAGAATCAGACATAACTGTTTCTGAATCGTTGCTTGCTCGCAGATCGTCCACATCCACCAAAGTATTGCGATCATCGATTCCAATCGCGAGATCTGGCATTTCGAAAGTAATCGGGTGGGCGACAAGGATAATGGGATTCATCAGTAAATCCATCGTTTTCAGATCTTCAGCAAGTGTCTTGTCGAAGCGAGAGAGGCGGAAGAGGGCTGCCTCGTTTGGAGTGAGACTGGGTCGCATAGATGGCTCTGTTTGAGAGTCCGGTGTAAGTGGCTGGGTGTCTCCTCTGAGATCATCAGAAGTCTCATCAGTTGATGTTGAGAGTGGATCGGATGAAGAATCTGATGTGGTTAGATCATCTTCTTTGTCTCCAGTTTGAGTGTCGGGGGTCACTGATAATGATTGTATTGTGGGAAGGAGACCAGGGGACTCGATGGGAAAGGCGGGAAGTGATTGTGTGGGTCGGCGATCGCCGTGAAGTTCTGACATCGACGGAGATTGAGCCGGAGAAGGTTTTGGGATGAAATGTTGGCTTTGGGAGAAAGAAGAGTACGAGACAAGGGCAGGAGGGGATTGGAGGGTTGTGGGGGATTGTATTGCGCCCGATGAGAATGGGACGATCACGGGTGATGGTGGAAGCTCCCTTGCACAATCAGACGCTAACAAAGGGAGAAAGATGTCATTTGGGCGACCTGGAGATAGTGGGGCGGGTGAAAAGTGTGAATGAGATCGAGACAACGATAGAGTGTGAGGGTTGACCAAATCGAGAAAGGCTGGCTCTTGACGAAGTTGTGCAGTTGTCCTTTCTAATAATTGTAAAACAAGTCTATACAAACCATAAAAGTTGAATAAAACAAGAAATACCGTTTAGGATAACAGGTTCGCTGATGGCTCGGATTGTTCGCAGAAAGAAATCGTTCCCCAAAATCGATTACTTTTCGAACAAAATCATCAGTAACGATGTCATCTTCTTCGAGTGTTGGGCCGGTGTAGCCTGTGGGGTTTGGAATTGTTCGCCAATCCAACATTTCGTTTTCGAGAAAGCCCTTTTTCTTAAATCGTTCAATTAACGCCATTTCGGAAATGGCATCCTCGCACATTTTCAGACGTTCTTTGATTACTTGACTGAGAGGCGCGATGGTGGTGAGATGGCTGAAAAGGAGAAACAATGAAAAGGACTGGACGGAACGCAGACTTGAGGTCTTCAAGTGCTTCAGGAAGATGTCGGAGAGCTGAAAACGACAAAATATGTGATGAAGTGGCAGGACAGACCAAGATTTGCAAGCGCACGCCTGTAATACCCCTATTTCAAAATGATGAAATGCACACAAGACGAAAAAGAAGGTAAAACGCATAAGAAAATAAAAAGTCAGACCTTGACATAGTCTGGACAAAGTGACAAGGCGTTCTGTGCATCATCGAGTGACGACTGGTAATTCTCGAGGTGGTGATGGGCTGCCGAACGATTGATGAACAAAACTGGTAAAAGTGATGAATCTGCTTCAGGATTCTGACAAAGAGTGATGGCTTCGGAGTACGACTCTATGGAACTTTTGAAGCGATTTTCTACAATGAAACAACAGAATGATGATGCAAAGAAGGATGAGAGACGGTAGAAAAATTTGTTGCCAGCATTCAGGAGTTTGGATACCCTCCTTGTGAGTGTCATACAAAACGGGTAGAATGCAAAATAGAACTTAAAGAGATGTTGAAATGAGAAAGATCTGACCAATTGTTTTTTTCAATCTGAATGAAAAGTAAAACCACACAGCTTATGAAGCTCAGCTGCACTTACCGATGAGACAGAGACAGACATTGAGAGATAAATGATTCATCTCATTCTTTGACTTCTTCGGAATTTTTTCAATGGGAGGATCCCGCTCAACATTCTCATTTCGATTTAATCTCAATGGCAACACTTCTCAAAACTATTCCTCCCGGCCCTGCCCTCATCACGACACAACTTACACCAGAAACCGAATTAAAAACCAAGCAAATCCACTCACATTCAATTTCAGCTTTTGGCCATCAATTGCTTTTGTCGCTTGGATGGATCGATAAAAATGTCTTTATTTCTCCCCTATCCATTCACGAATGCCTGCTAATGGCCGCTAATGGTTCTGCCGAAGAGACTCTTCGTGGAATCACCTCCGCCCTTCAATTCCCCGATGGGGAAACTGACCCACAGGTATTCTTCTTCATTCAATCATCTCTCAGTTTCATTCACATTTCAACTTAATGGGAACAGCTGATCGCAAAACCAAGCGCACACCACCGTTCACAATGGTGAACTCACTCTGGATCTCGAAGAATGTCCAAGTTTACGAAACTTATTTGCAGGAATGCCGTTCCTTATTCGGCGCTGAAGCTCAGCAATTGGATTTTGATTCATCATCGTTTGTTGTTCTCTTATTTTCCACCATCACCACTTTTGGTGACTAGATCTGTGGCAACCATCAATCGATATGTCAATGATCATACTCATGGGTTAATCAAGACAGCTGTCCAAACCCTTCCACGGAATTGTCGGATGCTTCTGATCAACACAATCCATTTCAAAAGTCATTTCACCAAGATATTCCCCGTCAACGCTACACACGATGATGACTTCACAACGCTCAATGGAATGAAGAAGAAAGTGAAAATGATGCACCTGACCGACTCTCTCGCTTATCTCTCCACACACGGAGCTTCTCTCGTGAATCTTGGTTTTCGCCATGCTGACATCAGAATGATCCTAATATTGCCAAAAAGTCTGTTTCTTATTGATTGGAAACGAATTTTCATAGCGTCTGATCAGGAAGCTTTGCAAGAGACGATTAACCAGTGTTTTTGTCCTACAGGGTGATCCAATAGTAACCTTCTCTAGGGGCTGATCAAAATCTTTTGTGAAAAAGTTGACAAAAAAGAGTTCCAAGCTGTGAAGTGAGACGAGAATGATAATTAAATCTCAACAGAGTTTCCAGCGCGTTGAATGCACATTCTGCAGCGTTGGACGACATTTCGACAAGCTCGTTGGATTAAGGCACGTGGGATGTTCGTCGCGGCTTCACGAATCAGTTGTTCAAGTTGAGGGAGTGTTCGTGGATCGTGGATGTAGACACGTTCGGTTAGCTCGTTCCACAGCCAGAAGTCGCACGGAGTGAGATCCTGACTTCTGGCCGGCCAAGGGTATGTGCCATTCTTCCCAATCCACTTCCCAGGTAATTTTCGATTGAGAAACAGGACGGTTCTGCGTGCGGTGTGAGCAGGTGCGCCATCCTGCATGAGCCATGATGTGTCTCCTGGATCTAAGTCTCGACGAGCGGTAAAAAACGATCATCGAAGCATCTGTCGGTATTTATGCCCAGTCATGGTCCCCTCGTAGAATATTGGGCCAATCATTCCTAGACAAGATATAGCACACCAAACATTCAAACCACGTCGAGTGTTTGGTACCTCGACGTGGTAGTGTGGATTGACTCGTGAATAGTAGTAGCTGTTGTGGATGTTTACAGATGAATCAAGGGTGAACCTTGATTCATCTGTAAACCAGATTTGGTTGAGGAAAGTTGGACTGTCTTGATGCTTTGTGAGGAACCATCGACAGAATCGAACGCGTTCTTGATAATCTTGGTCGAACAACCAATGAGACGTTTGCATCCGATATGGGGTGAATCCAAGCGAATGAATGATTCTGTGGGTTGTACCGAACGTCAAGCCAAGATCGCGCATTCGTTGCCTGATGGATAGTGTGGGACGAGCCAGGACATCTTGATTCACCCGTTCGCGGATCGCAGGTGTACTAGCTGTGCGTGAGCGGCCTGATCTCGGGAGATCGTCAGTTTTTCCAGTCCTCTCAAATCGTCGGACGAGATCACGAACTGCCTGGCGACAAGGTCGGTGTGGTAACTCCCACATTTCTAGAACCTTGGATACGTTACGGTATCGGTACCAAAGATTGATCACATGCACCCGTTCGTCCTTTGTAAGACGTCGGGGCATGCGAACGATCTGACATCATTCGTACACTGTATTGTCCTCGATAAGAAAGAATTATGAGAAAGAGATGGCTAGCAAACAGTATGGCGATGATCGTCTCGATTTGATGTTTATTTTAGAAAAGATGACAAAAAACATAATTGTGGGATGAAGGTTTGTTTTGGATCACCCTGTACAACGTTTGAATCGCTTTGTGAGAGATGTTCGCCGACCAAGTTACTTCTCTTTTCTTCACTTTTGCCAGAGTCGCTCTTTCTCTCCCTCGTTTCGAGTTGGAATGTTCATTTAATTTGAATAATAGTGCCTCCACAAACCCGTCAAAAATATACAAACCCGTTTTTATTCACCTAGACCCAGAATTCGAACTATAGTGCACGTTTTTTGTATATTAACTCTCAAATGTGATTTGACATCGAAATTTTTGGAGAAAACTGTTCAGGGAATTAATGGGTGAGATGACAAAGATGTCGACAAAGAATGATTCAAAGGAGACAGTATTGATAGGACCGTTGCTGATGAAGTGGATAACTGCTGACTCGACTGGTTCGGTTCAGGATTGGGAAGGTTCGATGGTTGCTTGTGGTTCGACAGGAATAGTTCCTGCGTGAGTATCTCCCCAACGGGCTGATTCTGATCATCTTCAGACGGCTGCTTGTCCTTGCCCGTTGTTGCGTGGAGATCGTGCTTTTCCATAATTTGAACCATCTGGACTGCTTCATTACGTTTCGATGTTTTGTTCATGTCTTCCGATTCGTTGGTCTTCGCGTTTTCAGCGAGGTTGGTGACGGTATTGATTTGGATGGTAGTTCCTGGTACAGCGAGAGAGAACTGAATGAGAAGACTTGAAAAATGATGATATTGAGAGAATCAGAACGAACAGACTCCGATCATCAGCTTTCTATCAACATCAGAAATGTCGTTCAGTTCAGCCTTTCCATTCACAAAGAAGAGAGAGAGTAAGTGAGATAAAGAACAGCTGACATAGTTTTTGAATTCCGAGTCCTTTTTTACTTTCGGGAAAGCGTTTGCTTTCACTGAGAGTGCCATCCATGACGACTCTAGACGAATCTGAACAGAATCACACAAAGAGTAGCACACGTTCAGTGTGAGGATGAGCGAGGATGGTCCAAAGTGAGGCCAGGTGTGTGAGGATGGTCCAAAGTGAGGCCAGGTGTGTGAGGATGGTCCAAAGTGAGGCCAGGTGTGTGAGGATGGTCCAAAGTGAGGCCAGGTGTGTGAGGATGGTCCAAAGTGAGGCCAGGTGTGTGAGGATGGTCCAAAGTGAGACAAGGTGTGTGAGGATGGTCCAAAGTGAGGCCAGATGTGTGAGGATGGTCCAATGTGGGGCCTAGTCGAGACGACTGTCCTCCCAAGTGGCGAAGTTGTCTCTCACCTCCGTCGTATCGATCTTGTCAGTCTCGTCCAGACTTCTGAACAAGTTGGCGAGAAATCATGGAAATACGGTTGGAGGAATGTGAGGGAGCAGTGATGGAGTTTGTGTGGGTTTGATGAGTTGAAGAGTGTAGCTGAGTTGGGAGTGGATGTGGAGAGGATGATGAGCGGAAAGTTTTCGTGACTGCGGCTTGTTTGTGATGATGTTCGAGTCCAATCGTAACTTTTGATGGCCGCGTCATAATACCCTCCTCCTCCCCGCCCTTCTTCGACCGTTCTGTAAGAAGCGTACTGGAGTTCGTGGCTATGTCGGTCTGCTACGTCCTGTCCAACCAGTGCTGTGGCATTGTACGATTCTACATCTGCTCAGCGACCATGTTACCTCTGTCCATTTTTGGGATGTGGTGGTCGGTGATGGATGTTGGTTCGATTGTGTGGTTGATCTGGCCGAGCAGCCGCTCCACTTCAGGATCTGGTCCTTCCGTGATCCGTGTCCACTCTTTGCTAGTTTTACAGGTTCAGCACCAGATTTGCAGTGTCGAGCGAGGACAATTGGAGGTATGGGTCAATCTAAGAATATGTTCGGTTTCAGAGACACGTCGGCGGCCTCGCCGAATGGAGAGTGGGTGATAGCAGCGTTGAGCATCAGTACTAGGTTTAGTAAGAGGTTGTCCCATTTCTGATCACAGTTTTATTCTAGTTGATTGTGTTCATACCCAGAGAGTCGTTTTGCATCGCTTGAATTCAGAAATGCTGGAGGGCAGTTGCGGTTCCGTTTCATGCCAAACATTGCCTGGGGGTGACTCAATTTTCAGGGGAGAATCTCGGTCACAGGGGAGAATCTCGGTCACAGGGGAGAATCTCGGTCACAGGGGAGAATCTCGGTCACAGGGGAGAATCTCGGTCACAGGGGAGAATCTCAGTTATAGGGGAGAATCTCAGTTATAGGGGAAAATCTCAATCACAGGGGAAAATCTCGGACCACAGGGGAAGAATGTCAATGTCATTGGGGATGAAGAAAATTGTAGTTTTGATCATGAGTAGTTCAGTGGTTAGAGTGGAAGACTGCTACTGTCCCAACCTGGGTTCGATTCTCTTTATCGACTTTTTTTTTGACTTCGATGTCGCAACTGTTTTTTTAATATATGCCATTTTCCCTATATTACAGATCATTCTCTTTCTATTTTGAAGTAGAATCTGCAGGCTTCTGATTTGATCCCAGTGATCCCAGTCGGATCTGATCCCACCAAATACCTACAATACCATTTCGTTTCTTTCATTTCAAAAAAGTCTTCTTATATATGATATTTGAATGGAAAAAAAAGTAAAAAGGAAAATGGTCACTTCATAGATCATGAAAATGCAAACTTTGGGTGCTGCTGTTTCAGTTTGTTCTACAACAATAATTATAAAAACAAGTCGATAATGCGTTATTATGTCTTCTTTGATGGTTTTTTCTCACTGACTAAAGTCAATGAAGGGAATACATCGAAAAAAGAAGTGTTGGTGATTGTGATCGTGCGTGTTTTTGGGAAATAAGAGCTGTCTGAAATATTGAAGAGCATTATGTGAAAACAAGAAGTGAATTGAACATGATTAATGAAGTGATAATGAGAAAATCTCAAAGGAAAAGAGTTGAAATTTGATCTCAGTCCAAATTTAGGCACTGACATCAATTGATCCCAGTTTTACCTATTTTGATGGGACTACTCAGATGCCTGAGAATCTGACATTTGTCGAGATCTGCCCACAATTCGTCTCTCGTCCGTTTCACATGTTCTCTCCTCCATCTCATGAGGAACAAAAGCTGTCAATGCAAGATTTCAAACATGATCAATATTTTAACTCTTTTACGGAACTAGATTCTTTCATTACAGACAAATCTCATCATTGTGGAATGAAGTTTGTGAGACAGACGTATCATAGTCTGAAGGATGCAAAGTATGTGTGTGTTTTCCATCCGACACCTCCATCGTTAACCACCGGACAACGAGAAATCACCTCAACTCATGATCTGGAATGCAATTGTGCACTAAATTGTAGTTATTCAAAAAAGTCAGAAAAATGGACTTTACGTTGGAATCAGATCGATCACAGTCACTCAAGAACTGAAATACTTGCTGAGCCACGAGTACGAATGCGAAAACAAGACGAAGAAGAAGCTATCAAACTTTTCGACGCTGGTGTGGCATCTGGGAAAGTATTACAGAGACTCAAGGAAGAACATGGATCAAAAGCCCAAATTGAAGATATTTATTATTTAAGGTCGGCCCACAGACTGGCCCAAGATGGAGATGACACTTTCGAAAATGTTTATGACTACGTAACAAAGAAAGGGTTCAAGCTCGACAGCCGATTGGATGAAGATGGAACTGTTTCGTCATTCCTCATGTATTCCGATGCTTCTTTACAGTTGTACAGACAATTTCCTACTGTCCTCATTATGGATGCAACGTATTCAACCAACAAGTTTAACTATCATCTCGTCCAAATTATAGGAAAACACTCTACCGGAAAATTCTTTACACTTTGCTATGGGTTTCTCCAACATGAATCAGTTCCGGATTATGAATGGCTTCTCAGGCAACTCCTTGCCCACACTAACGGACTATGCAACACAAGAGTCATGGTGACCGACTCGGCTCAGGCTGAAATTACTGCTATAAGAAATGTTCTCCCCCACATTAAACATATACTCTGTAGTTGGCACATCAAACGCAACATCGAAGCTCGTCTCCTGACCCATGTGCAAGATATGGAAAATAAGGATGATTTGATTCATTTTTTAACGAAAATGGAATGAACTACTCAACACAAATTCTTCAGAACAGTTCGAAAATGCAAAGCAGTTTTTATCAGTTGTCTCCTCGAAAATGATGAACATTGGGCCGACCTCGTGACATACCTGAATCGCCAATGGTTTCCATTGGCTGAATTCTTTTTTCCTTGCTTTCTAGACCAGTTCCCACATTTGGGAATAACCACCACCTCACCGGTGGAAGGTATGCATGCCTCCCTCAAGCGTATTCTCCCATCGCGAAACATCCGTTTAATCCAAACGATCAAATCTATTCTCCTATTCGACGCAAATCAGAAAGATGAACTGAACAGGTTGGTACAATTGCAGTTGACTACGAGAATTAACTTGCTCAAGGTTGTCCCTTGTTTCCAAGCATCTATGGGGAAGGTATCCTTTGCTGGGATTTTGGAAATACATCGTGGAATGACACCAGCCAGGGCTGCTCAACCGTGTACCAATCGGACGACCACAACAATGCTCATCCCTTGCTGTCATATTCTCAATCGATTCTACAACGAGCGCGTCCCATATCCGCTCCACCTCATTCCCCACCTTGGAGGCTCTATGGAGTGGAAGAACCCGCCGATCCTTTTAATCAAGCCGCCTGGATTCGCTCATACAGCGTGGGTGACCGTTTCCAACTCATCCGCCACGCCAAGCTTCCTCCCGTTCAGCCATCCCACAATCGACACGTTGGCGCGGCTGCTTCACTCCATTGTGTGGAACCGCGAGCGGAACTGGTGATCAGGAAAGCAGAACGACTAAACAAGGCAGTTTCACAAACGAGACGAAAAAAAGCTGGAAAGGGGAAAGTCTCACAATCCATCACAACTATGACTCTTTCAGACGACACAGATTGAGTCGGGGTAATCATTCTTTCTTCATTTCGTTTTCAGAACACCTTCACAGCTTTTATGTCAAACTTCATCCTCAACTCGTTGAACCAATCTTCCTGTCCGGTCTCTGTTCATCAGAACCATTTTTCAAAACATACTGTCGATGCTCTCAAGCCTCCAAGGCGGTTTGGAGGCGAAGAGCAAGGCTTTTACATCTTTTCAAGTTATCATATCTTGATTTGGTGTATTCCAATCTATCAGTCATTTTTACTCATTTGTCTCTTCTCTTCTTTTGTTCCTCCATCAGATGTTCGACGGACGATCCTCAAAGAAGAGTCGAACGCCAGTCCAACCACTTGTGTATCACACTCTTTCCTTTCCAATACTATCTCGCATGATCCAGAATCAACCCTGGAAACAGTAAACCAGAACTTCTCTCGCCTCCAAAACAAGAATTGGAATTGTCAGGAGATGAAACAACCGGGAGACTCAGAGAAGGAAGTCAGCAGTGAAAGACACAAAATCGACGAAGTTTGGCAATGAACTATTGTCCTTCCATTTTTATCGTTGAACAACAGGTTGACAGAATACGGACAACAGACATATTCGAAAATTCAGTCGCTCAATAAGACGTCTACGCAACTAACAACCAACACTGATAACATCAGCACTCAATTTCTACAATTGAGTACCGAGTTGCAATCGTTGGTTGCTCGAATGTAAGAGGTGATTGGAGTGATGAACATATGAGTTGACGATCGTATGAATCAACAGATACAACCGTTCATCAACCAACAACAAAACTCACAGCTGTCGACGTCCAGAACAATTCCGAACAAAACAATATAAGATTTAGCCATAGCTCCAAGTGATCAACCAGATTTTATCACACAGCTCGAAACGCTTGGATATTCAAAGGAGACTCACGAAAGATCATTTGAGAGACTGTTTGAAGGCCTGTGTGAAAGTGGACAGACTGCAGAAGACAATTCTCTGCGGCGAACAGAAAAGCATCGATCCGATCTGACCACTCATCAATTCAAGCTTCAACTCTCTCGGAATGAAATCGAAACGCAACAACCCCTCACCGATCTTCAAGATCTCTTTTCGAAAATCGACAGTTTGGACAAGAAGACAACTCACCAATTGATGGCCCTCACACCAATCTCTCGCCCGACATCAAATGGTCCAACACCACAGACGCGCAGAACCTCTCAACCAGAGCAGAGGAAAGATATGAATGAAACACCTCGTCGCCTTTCGACACACATCTCAGATCCTATCCTATTCCAAGAATAGCCACAATCTCAATCCAACTCAACTGATACTTTTGCGCACGATCTATCAAACCCTAAAGACCATGTATTGGATCTTGAAGAAAGACTGAACCACACGTCCTTCCTAATCAACCACCTTGACGAGATTGTGACGCAAGTTGGGAAGGATGATGTCCAATCGGCCTCGTCTCTCCTTTCGATCGCTGGCGACAACAGTAGACTCTGACGGGATCAGATTCGACGAACTTGATAATCGAGTGGACGAGCAGGAAGAAATAACACAGCAAACGTTGAAAGAGCACTCCCAGTTGATCAAACACCACATCACCCAACAAACTGACTCGCTTGATTCTCAATTAACAACCATCTCGACGACTCATCAACTGTGTCTTTTGACTTCTTTGATTGCTCCAACTTATATACAATACAGTTGATCCGTCCATATCACCGATTATCAAACGAAGATCGATCACACTTCAAAGGACGCCAGATGCAACTCAGGAGTTTCGAATCGACTGAACTGTCACAGTATCCAGCGCTGATCACTGAAGTACACCCACCACCACATTCATCTTCTCCTGTACTGATGCAAGAATTCACAATCAAACACAACAAATCTCCCACTATTCTCGATAGAGGTGAGACACCGATGAACTATTGGAACTAGACATAATTCTTCGAGCTTTCGCGCAGCTATGAAATTATTCGGAGTGATAATACGGAGATCTAGTCGATATTCTGACAGACCGAAAAATGAAAGGAAACACCAACACAAAAGGCCTTTGATCGATTGAACAGCATTGAAACAGCTTGCGCAAGTGCTTGAGTGATTGTTCACATTTCGTTATCTTTCTTGATTCGATATTTCTCCTTCTTCGTCTGACTAACTCGAAATATCGTGTTTCTACCCACTTTCTTGTCTTTAAAAGTTGGATACCCAATTAATTCGTTGTGTGGCATGTAAAACAAGAACCGAAAAGAATGAGACAGCAAGACCATAAGAGGAAGAGAATGAAAACAAAAATTGAGAAATCTCGGAGCCGATGGCAATAAATACAACCAAAACGATTTAACTGGATCATTCAATCATTGTTCTTCAGCTAGTAGTGGCCTATTCGACAGTCCACTTGAAGTTCTCGAGCGGGAGTTCGATGGAGTGGATCCGGTCTGAAATGATCATGGTGGTCTTGATGTGCGTCGGCTGAAGGTATACAACGACCTTGGATTGTGTTTAATCCAGCGAAGGGAAGAGGTGGACGTGTTGAGTGAGGGGGACGAAGGATTTGATCTGATTCCTCGCTCCTCTGGCAGACAACTAAAACGAAGGGAGCGTTGATTGCTCAACCAAGCCTGATTTCCTTTGTGTGTGCTGCGACTTTGTGTGAGGTGATGAGAATCCAGAATGACGTGTTGCAAAAGATAGCGAGGAGTTCTGACACAGCGACTGATTCAGCTTGTGCACTTTCGGCCGGCTGTTCTCCTCCGTCTTCAGCGGCTCCTGAAGGGGAGACTCAATCAACGACGAGCTGACGGTCGTGCCCTGAGACTTCGAAAACGCCAGCGGAGGATGATCCTGAAGACCAGGAAGTTGTGACGTGGCTGAGCCAATGATCAACGTCATTTTGCGGGTTTGAATTGAAAATATCCTTACGAGACGCATTTGGAAGTTGCATCGACAATTGAGGGTCATTTTTGAAAGTAATCAGCGCTCACTGTGGAAACAGAATAGGGCGACGAGACATTGGGAGAAGCGTTTTGAGAGGTGATGGGTGAACGATTGGGGATGGATTGTCGTTCACGCAGTACGTCCTCGCTGCATTGGCCCTTCGACACAGTTGGTCGTATTCTGGCTGGTCTGGGAACAGCGGCCGCCCTAGAATCAAGTCCGCCGAGATACACTTGACACTTCACACGTCGATCTGGCTCAAATTACCGAACACCGCACTCCCATCGTCAATCACTTAGACTTTCGGCAGACATGCGTGAATTCGAATATTCTTCAGCTTCAGATCACAATGGATGACTTTCAGTTCTCACGAAAAGCACGTGGCCTCCAACAGCTGTGAAGCAATCTGCAACAACCGAATTGTTAGTCAGAGGAATATCATCAGAGATATCAAGACTTTGATCAAAAACGAAACGACACACATATTATATCAGCTGAAGGGAGAATCACTTGAAACAGCCTTGTTTCAAAACACTGTATACGTCATTACCCAACAGCTCCGTATCAAAGCAGTGGTGTCCTTTTTATACATAGTCATCGATCAGCCGAACAGAGTGAACTTCGTGGGGGTTGTGAGTTCGGACACAAAGATTGAAGATGAAGGTGCTATACAGAGTGACAGAGGTGATAGTTGAACGAGCCCTAATCACGGCTTTTAAATTGTGGTTGAATTGATCCATGACCAACGTATAAAGAATTGCTGAAAATGAACCAAAATGAGATGGAAGCCATATTAACAGTTCTTTCTTCATCATTTCTCACCCCTTCCTCCGCCCTCTCATCCTCCGAACTCACCGCAATCTTCGCACTTTTCTTCTCGTTGTGTTTGCCATCATCCATTCGGACAGCATCGGCCGTGTGGACAATGTGTCTCTCGATCTCCAAGATTTTGATGTGAGTGCAATTCATCCAAAAGGCTCATCGCTGACATTGATTTCGATTCACTTTTACCCGTCTCAGAATTCCGAGTTAGCAACAGCGAAAGAGAACTCGACTTTGAACGTGACAGCTTGCAGATATTATGTTGGTAAGGTGGCATTTCCGATATTGCAAGGATCAGGGAGCCACCTGATTGTATCGAACATGACATTCGCCGACATGAACATCACGTCCTCGCTGATCCAATGTGTTCGCCTGGACGACGACCCGAGCCTTTCGATTGTTGTGCTGCATTCGTCGTTTGATCGGATACACCTCCTCGCGCAGAACCCGCTTCTGGCTGGCCCGAAATTGTGAATGTGTATGTCTTCAACACCACCTTCACGCAAATCGCGTGTTTGGGATGCAGGCCTCGAAGCTGTCGCTGTATGAAAGAACGTGGCCTTCGCTGAGAAGGGCGAAGTGTTGGTCGCGACGTGCCGAACAAAGAACACGACAGCATCTGAATTGTGGCCGAACGGTGGTTTCTGTTCCTTCCGCACGAGCAAGTCTCGCTAAATGTGAGCTTCACGAACTGCGAAGGCTCCTCGGCGCCGAAGGGAAGCGGAGGGTTGATTTATGTGTCTGGAGACAGCCAGCTGGACTTCTGCGACGTTTCGAGTGAAGAGACGTCGACTGGGGAGTGCGGAGGGTTTGTTTATGCCGGCGGAGATGGGAGGAGCTGTTCTCTTACGACGACACACCAGCAGATTCTGTCTCGAAATCGGACTTCGTGAAGTGCACAAGCTCGACAAGCGGGGATGGGGATTTTATTCTTCAGTTCCACGTCGGCTCTGAATGGTCGAACAAAGGCGGTGCGCTGACCCGAATGGCGATTTTCTGTTCGATTGAAGAGGCTGTGTCTTGCTGGCCGCGGTGGTGGTTGCACTCTGCTTGTGCTGCTGTGGATGTTGTGCTGGGTGTGTACGCGGGTGGGGGAAGAGAGCCGCCAAATAACCACACATTGAAGCTCGGAGGAACCATAAATCCGCCACCTCCTCGCTCTCCCACGAACCGTGCCATGCGCAGCTCCCAGCCAGCTATCAACAGGCTCCCCATCACTATGTCCCTGTCTGGTCTGCTCAACAGCCTGCTGATTTCCAGCAGTACCCGCTTGTACCGACGTACGAGATCGATCTGATCCACAGCAAGTATGGTCTTTCCGGACAAAACCACAAACCGTACAAGCCATGAAGCAATCAGAAAAAATACATCAAAATCAGTTCTGATTAGCGATTGTTCGGGAGCGGTTGAGTGTTTTCTACGAACTCCGTGGCGCCGAAGGAGGAGGCTGGGTCTGAGCCTGCTATTGTCTCAGCGCTTCTTCCTGTACTCTCAACGTAGATTCAGTCAGATCTTTCATTTTCTTTATCATGAAATCAGGTTCGAACGGACGCAGTGTTTTGATTCCGAAGAAGTATTCTTGAACCATGTCGTTTGTAACGAAGCTGAACACTGCCATCACCACTGATACTCCGATCTGAGCTGAGTTTTTCCTAATATAGTCCATGATTTGTGTCTGAACCGTTCGGAGTGTCGTGAACGATGAATGATGACGGGAAGTGGAGGAAAGAAACTCGTTTCATCACGTTTTGCGCTGGAGCATCTATTTTGATCGTCTTGTTCGTATCATCTTTCTTTTCTGCCATCTTTTGAATGATACAATAGGGAAGTCAGAAGAATACTTAGACCGCGACGAATGGAACGTGGTACAATTCCTGGTGGTAACCGACCTCTAAATCGATATAAAGGTATCCTTTCTTTCGAAAACTTGTGAGATAGCGAGACGAGCGATCATCATTGCCATTGTGATCTATGTCAAATTTGAATGTTTGGGTGGATCTATTTCTTTTCTCTCGTGATGATACATCCAGACATCACGTCATCCCCACATTGCTCACGCCCGTCAGAATTATCATTGAAAAAGGATGTGATGATGATGTTTTCACAGGTTGAGAAAAGAAACGGAAAACACAGATACATATAAGTTTCGGCAATGCCTGAGCTTGTGATATATCTTCCAATGAGTCAGGACTAATCCTGACACATTTCTTACATCCACAGAAGGACAAGACGAGACGGACGAGGGGGAAACAGTCGACTGTTTTGAGTAGTGGGGCCAGCACCGAGCAGACACTCACGAGAGAAGGGAGCAGCATCTCCATGGTTTGATTAGCTTGTTTCTCGTTTCTGAAGAGTGAGGTACCTCTTTCCTTCAGTTGCACGAAGATCAGTGGATACAGAACGACGATTCGCTGCACATGCAACACATCCAAAACCTGCACCACATTCGTTTCTCCTCCAGTGGACGCATCGGCTTTTCCATTTCTGCCGACATGAGGTGCCAGTGTCGTCCCATCTGACTGTGTGGTCGCGTGAGTGCCTTGTGCGAGCGGGTGGAGAGGATGCCGCTGCTCGATCTCCAGCAGCCTCTCCGCAATCTGCTGCGCCTTGCTTTCCTCAAATCAGTCTCCGGTTGAGCTTTCCGCATGACGGCCAAACACGGAGAAGTGGAAGGAATGTGCGTGCTCGTGCAGGTTCTGCAGAAGGAGCGGGTGATTGTGGGCCCGTCCTTAGATTGCACATTTAACACGTGTTTCTCCGGTTTACCTGCTTCGATGGTGGTCAGAAGAGACAGGGCGTTTCTGGACGGTGACGTGGAGTCGGACAAACAAGCAGAGAGTGAGCTCCAAAGGGAAGAGAATGATGCTAGGCTGGTCAGAAACTTTGGCAGTGTGATGATCAGCAGACAATCAGAGGGTGCATCAGACGGGAGGGCACTGAGAAGTCGCTTCACGAATGGGGCATTGAACTCAACCGTTTTCTCACAATTTGAGAAGAATTCGACGTTGATCGTCAAAATGCGGAGATGGTGTGACGGTGGAGCAGCAGTGAGTGCAATCACGAGGAGAGTGAGCGGATGGCAGCCTTGTTTTGGACGGTTTTGTCCGACAAAGCGACGAATAGCAGTAGATGTGACCTAAGAGGGTCGATCAAGCTCAAGACATATCAGTCGACCTGTACAGTGCAAGCTTGTCCTAATTCTGTTAGAATGAAATCGATGAGATGGTTGGTTGAGATTCGGAGTTGGTTTCCTCGACCAGAATCAGTAGAATGCTTCAACGTGGCGGGAGTATCCGTCGAGACGACTAGTTTCAGTGTTTTTGCGACAGTGCGTTCAATGTTCCATCTGGTACAGTCAACGGTGTCAAACGAGAACGTCTCAACGAGAAGTGCGAGGATGAACCACATTTTGTCAATTTCAAACAAATTAATGCGATTGAATAAGTCGTCGGTTGCGTGGGGACTTTCTGTCAGCATAAGTCGCTTGGTCAGGGCATGTCTGAGGAGTATGAAGCGGTTCTTCCCTATCTTCTCCCAATTGATCTTCAATCTGTAGAAGATGAAAGAATTGGTGATTCGAACAGACATGTTCAATCTTAGCGAAGTCATGGCTGATCTTTGATGTCTCGTTGCAGACGGATTCCATCCTTTCTTCTTGGCCACTCCTACCGCCGGCAGATAACTTACCCAATTTGCACAGACGCATCCGCTCCTCACAACCCACTTTGAGAATGCGGGAAATCGCACTTCTCATTTCCGCGTCCTCAATCCAGTCCTTCGGCAGCTGGACACCAGAATGGTGGTATCGGCGGGCACCATGTGTGCCGGTGAAGGAGAACGGAAGGTCTTTGGTTTGGATTACGAACAGCACAAGAGCGCCGGAGTACACAAGACACGAAAGCTGATCTGGAAATGCAGGAGAGAAGGAAGCCAAGTGCAGTGAAAGAAGAAGATCGTCCTCTGTCGGCTTCTATCCACCTACCAGCATCTTCATCTCCAAAATGATCGCCATGTCTTCGTCCTCTTCGTTTTCGTCCACTTTCTGCTTCTGTATCTTCGATCTTGTCGGTAGTTTTTCGATGAGGAGGCAGATCTCATTTGTTGGATGGAAGAGAACTGAAAACGGCACGAATCCCCTGATTCTGTTTCATTTCAAGAATATCAAGTCTGTGGTGAAGAGAGAAAGTGTTCTATAGAAAAAGTTGATATCGGATGAAAGACGAATTGTGGGTGGATCTCCACACTTTCCTGATTCTGGTGTTAAATGAGAAGAAAATGAAATGTGAACAAGAGAAAATGCTTCAGAGATGTCAGAATGGAGGAAGCTCAAAAAACAAAAAAAAGTCAACATCAGCGGGAATCGAACCCGGGTTGGAAGAATGTGAGTCTGCACTGCTAACCACTGAACTACTCATGATCAAAACTACAATTTTCTTCATCCCCAATGACATTGACATTCTTCCCCTGTGGTCCGAGATTTTCCCCTGTGATTGAGATTTTCCCCTATAACTGAGATTCTCCCCTATAACTGAGATTCTCCCCTGTGACCGAGATTCTCCCCTGTGACCGAGATTTTCCCCTGTGACTGAGATTCTCCCCTATAACTGAGATTCTCCCCTGTGATCGAGATTATCCCCTGAGAATTGAGGTACCCATTGCCTGGGTCATCATGATCTCAAAGTATAGCCTTCCTAGCTTTGTTAAAACTGCCTTCTTTGACAGGTGAGTATAGAAAAGGGTTTTTTTTGAGGATTCACGATTGATTGTTGCAGAGGTTAAATCTCACCTCCCTTTTCCAGAAGTAACGAGAGTTCACCACCTGGAATTTGTTGAAGAGTGGGAGAGTTCAGATGGAATGGGAAAATATCCTGTTGCTAGCAAAACTAGAAAGCAATCTCACATCCATATTTGTACGTTCAAGAAGTCTTGTTCATGAGAATGAAAAACGATTCAAATACGGCAAAGCGCGGAATTCCAGAGAGAGTGACATCATTAAGTGAAAAGAATACGATTTGCGGGTACAAGGCCAGTGAGAGAATTAAAAGGATCAACCAACCCATTCTTTGATGAAGTCTTTCACATTTTATTGAAACAATCCTGATTGCTTAGATACTGCGACAAATTTCAAATGAACCAAGCTTAGTGACACTGCCAGTAAATCCTCTTCGAACAAATAAAGTCTGAATTAAAACGGGTTTGTATTTAAAAACGGGTTTGTGGAGGGTCTATAACCAACTTTCGAATTTAGGAATGGCAGCAGCCTTCTCAAACAATGCTCAATTTCCTCGTATCTCCCCAGAACCACTCGCCATCGAGTTTGTCGTGTCGTCTCTTCATCTCTTTCCTTCCACAGTCAAGTCATCCACAAATCGGTCTTAAAAGTGAATGAAGAAGGTGTCGAGGCTGCAGCAGCAACGATTTCTCGAGTTAAAATGAGGAAGAGGGCCGGGAGAATCACTGAGAATCCAATCGTCTTCAATGTGAATCGTCCTTTTGTGGTTGTATTATACGATCGAAGAGATAAGGTGATCCTATTTCAGGGTGTTGTTACACAACTCGGGGGAACTACGAGTTCTGGTTAAAATATACAAATGAACGTCCCCATTTCTTCTTTATCTTCTCTGACTTCTTCATTCAAAAGGAGTATCGTTTGTTTTGAGAGGGATGGATCCATTCGAGATCTCTCATCTCCAGTTCCACGAAAGCAATTGCTCTGTCTGTTGTATCGTTCTTTTTATCATGCATTGTGACATCTTTCCCAGAGTTCATTTGCGATGAATAACCAAGGTTCGGTTCACAAACAGAAAATGATGAATTGTGGTTCGATCCATCAACGTTCTTGAAATTGAAATTGGAAATGACGAAACGTTCTACAACTTCCCGAACGTCGAAATATGATCCTCACACACCCTTATTTCTAAAAACCGAGCCCGAAAAAGTCAGAACAATACGACAAGCATCCCCTCTGTTCTTATCACTTGTTGCCTTCGTCAGGGAAGGAAACAATCTGGATCACAAAGCAACCAGAAAAGCTTGCGCTCTTTTGGATAAAATCACACCTGAAGACTACAGAGAACAAGCAATCAAGGCAACATTCACCAAACTTGTCCCAACACCCGACCGCTCCAGTTCTGGTTTAGCAAACTCCCTTGCACTGCTTCTCGCATCGTCCAACGAAAAGCTAGTTGAGTCAACACTCATTTTTCTCCGTCAAATTTTGTCCGTCACTCCCGAGCCAGTCTTATTCAACTTTATCCAATCAGGATTCTTCACCCTCCTCCCTCAAACCTTCTACGAACAGGAACTCCATCTGCTCCCCAATCGTGAACTGCATCTGATGAATATTGTGACACATGTCATGCACTGTTTACATCTTGCTGATTCTCAAATAATAAGCCAAATACGACACCTTTCGAAGGCGTCCTTCAGCCGCACCTTCACTGGCAAGCTTTTACGTCCCATCGAACCGTTTCTGAACTCCGTCTTTCGGAACAGACGCCGCATCGCCAGGCATGGGATTCGATCAGACCGATCTCACCATTTTTTGATCTCACCTCCTGATTTCTTTCAATTCGCCTCTAAAAGCTTTTCAAAACACAATTTTATCTCAAATTTCTCTATCAAAAGTGAAATGATGAATTGTAAAGTGAAGTCAAAAGAAGCCCATTGAAGCTGTTGGATCCTCTTGATTGGAGTTTGAACCACAAAAACAAAGAGGATAAACGTGAGTTAAGAGAAGGAAATACTCATCTGACACTTTTTATGTTGGAAATGAGTTCAGCTGGAAGGAGTGACGGACTGTTTCAAGTTTTGAACAGGTAAAGATGCGTCATCAAACCGTTTTTGCGACAAAAAGAGAGAAGGGAAGTCAATAGGGGTGAAGTGGAATCATTTTGGACATGAAATATTCTAAAATCAGAGTGAGAAAACAAGAAAAGTTGGAGAAATAGATACGCTTAAATAGGAGACTGATCTCACCCAAAAATCTCATCGTGAGATCAAAAGATCTCACGATAAGCCTAAATGTACTCACGCCTCCCAACCCTGCGCATCGCCAATTCACCAAATGCAAGCGCTTTCTCTGCATTTCTCATTGGCCTGAGTGAACAATCGCCTTACCTGCCACTCGCGACGCAGTTCGTGTTGTCATCTTCTTTTGCTCTGACGTTCACAGACACTCTTCTTTTCGTCGAAGATGATCACGTCCTCATCCAACTTCAAACATGTCTGCCCTCACGCACAAGTTGGGCGGAGGATGCCCCAGCTGTTCAGAAGCGAGGAAAGCAGATTCTAGCCAAGCTGGACGAAGAAGGACTTTCCGATGCTTTCGAGCGGCACATCCGATTCACCTCTCCTGTTTACTCCTTCCCGGGGGATGCAATCGTGTGGGGGCGGTGGTTTCACCACCCTTTCGACCTGGGAGAGACGCCGATCCACATGTGCAGACCTTTGATACATGAGATCAATCAAGCAGAAACTGAGATCGATCGATCTCAGTTCCGGTTTTTGGGACTGAGATCAATGACTTAATTAAGCGTATCTATAATTGTCTCAATGTTGTGTCAAATAGTCAAAATAAGAATCTTGAAAAAGCGAAATGGTTGTAGTGTGATAGAATAAACACTGAAAAGAGGAAAACCCACTCAACTTTTGCTTTAGATTGTCTGTCGTGTTGGCCAATGCTACGTCATGATCTCGGCATTCCTCTGCATCGTTGCTGAATTCCTGGTGTTCATCAGATGGCTTTCGTCGATTCCGTGCAGCCTCTCCTCCTCATCTTCCTGTTCCATCCCCCAGTGCTCGCTCTCGGCATCATTCGCATGTTCCACAAACTTGACTTCCTCTTTGCGCAATTTCTGCGTTTGCCTGCTCAGCTTCAGCTTATCGTGTGAGTCGCTGGTCTGTTTCTCGGCCTTTCTTCCATCGTCTGCTGGAGCTGCGGCTTCGATGGCTGTGGTCGGCCTCGTTGTGGTTGCACTCTTCTGTGGGAGTGTCTTCTCCAGATTGGTGGTTGACGAGAGCATCGACTCTAACTTCGGCCGAGCGAGGAGAAGGAACGGCTGAGGAGCGTCGCTTTTGGGGAGTGTCGGCATGAGAATCGACGACTGCTTCAGAAACTGCTTCATCTTCAGCACCACGTCTCGCAAGGAGCTCTCCCGCAGTTGCTGCTCGAAGGCGACAGATGTGTCGACAGCGTCGACTGCGAGTTCGTCGAGCACTTCAGTTTCGATGTGCCGCAGGTTCTCTTCAGCTTCCCTCGCCCCTTTGTCGACGTTGTCATTGAGACTCTGCCACGGCTCGATGTTTGGATTATACCACTCCAACTGTTGTGAAGGAAATGGGGTTGTGTTTGAAATGTCGCTTGACCGTGTCGTTCTCAGACTGGTTTGGGTTTGCGAGGTGCGTGTGTGACGTGTACATCTGCGCAGTCGGTGTTTTCCTTTCGTGTGTTGCTTTGGGCGATGTGCTTCGTGCTGGCTGAAGAGACGGATGAAGTGGCTCGGTGTTGTCGAAAAGAGTGTTTCGTTTGCCAAGTTCCAGTCGACCTCATCCACCTTGTCCGTCCTGTGTTTGAAATGCTGCTTCTGAAAGATCTTGGTTAAAACTTCGTTGTCGCTGTGCTGCTTATCGAGGGTGAAGGTGGGGTTGTTCAAGGACGGCACAGTGACAACCTGAGTTGGGGCTCCATTCTGTCGTTTGGAGTGAAATGGACGGCGATATGAAGAGAGCGACGACAGTGTTGAGAAGAGAGCTCGTTTGGAGGAGTGTTGGCGTGATGGAGTTCCTAATCGTCGGTAAATATGATTCAACGCATGCACAGTCCAAAGGACGAGAAATCGGAGGGATCATTCAGCCTTCAAAAAGTGTCATCTTAACATCTCCTCGTGGATTGCTTCCGATCCTTGCTTTCCGGTCATTGATGGTCAAACTTGGGTATTGTCCAGAATCGGCATCATGGAGGTGTTTGATGGACCTGATGACAATCCTATTCGCTTCGGAATGTGAGCTCGCTGTTGAACGGCCGAAACATGTTGCGCAACAAGTTGTTCCATCTCTGACGATGTTAGTTGCAGAGCTAACCTTGTGTTGACCAACAGAGTCGTCTGGAGTTGTTTGTATTCTTTGATATCGGATGGCTGTTTGGGCTTGGTTGCAGGAACGAGATATAAGACTGAGTGGATAGTCAACGGACTGGATGATCATGAAACAGATCGGAGGTGGCTGTAGAATGGCGGGAATGCGGAGTGCATCCCATTTCGACAAGTAAAACGAGAAGTGTTTCAGAGATGGTTGAAAAGTCGAGAATGGGAAAGATAATCTGGTCACAATGTGTTGTTCAGGGACACCAGGAATTGTTTGGAGAGAGGACGGTTGACGATGGGACAGTCAAAGACAGCCGCGTTGAGAACGACGAACCCAAAAGAGCAAACCATTTCTGGACAATTGGAGGTGCTTTCAGAATCTGTTCGCCTGCACCAGCAATCAGCGCATTCCCAACATACGAGGAGAGTCCGCAGAAACGAGTTGGGGTCATTCGAGAGGCGGCTTCGAAGTGTCATTTGAGATCTCACTGGTCACTGACAGATTATCTGAGAGAGATGGAAATAAAGAGATAAATATTGGAAAGGACAGATCAACCAAGTCTAAATAGGACTGAAAATCGTGATAAAGAGAAGAAATCTCGAAGACTAAAATACAATTAAACAACGAATGTTAAGCTGCTGAATAAATCACTCTAAGAGAGAAATAATCGTCGAGAAATGGTAGAG
This sequence comes from Blattamonas nauphoetae, assembly GCA_033064195.1. Classification (NCBI taxonomy): domain Eukaryota; phylum Preaxostyla; order Oxymonadida; genus Blattamonas; species Blattamonas nauphoetae. Next base: position 64,983 of record JARBJD010000234.1, on the reverse strand, counting down.
GAGATCTGTCGCGGTGGAATTAATAAATTATTGGATAAACAAGCGTGATTCATCCAGTTCTTCAATCGGATCGGGATGAAGAATTATTGTGGGACGATTCATCTGGGCGATTCTAAATCAAAACTTGCATGCGTCTCCCTTTCGTCTTGAAGTTGAAGATCTCCCAGAAATCCTCCCAGTTCACAGGTCCAGCCACTATCGACATCATAAAGGTTTGATATTCAACTTTTCTTCATTCTCGCGTGATATCTTTCCGATTCAAAGTTCAGGCTCCTTCTCACCATCCAACTTTATTTGATTATGAATCTAGATGATCCGACCCGTCTCAACCAGCGTATTGGATGTAGATCAGACTGTATGTATTGTTTTTTGTTCTCATGTGCTGAAACTCAGCACTTTTTTGTCTCGTCGCAAATCAAATCTCAGGAGCCATAAGGATCTCTCAAGAATCGCATGATTGAACGTTTTGGACTGTTTTCGCTCTATTTCTCCTTTTGTTTCAGCAATTTCTCGTTGTAAACCGTCAAATTCGATTCACTCTTTTCGATCTTCCTCCCACTGCTACAGTTCCTCTCATGCTCGTTTTTCCTTCACAATTTATCACAAACCGCATCGTCCGGATACTTTCTGAAATTTCCAAGACTAATCTTATCAAGTCTGTTGAATATGTCTCCTCGAACAGTTTGTGACTTTTTCTCCAATAGATGATCTTGTGTTGGTTCTTTCACACAGAATGAGCTTTTTCCTTCGTTTTCCATCATTTATCTCTTTTTGAACTTGTTCTGTGATAAAAAGTGTGCACAATTGTCTTCAACAAAAAATGACGATATCGAACGCGATCGAACTTTAATTCCACTAATTTTCCTGTTTTCTGTCTATTACACAGGTGAACGGTAATTGGGCAAAAAATAATTTTTGGTGACGCACATTAGTGTAAAACAAGTTTTCATTCAGAATCGCCCATCTCGAGATTTCAATGAAAGTGCTTATAAACAAAATTCTACACGGATAGCGGGTCTTTTACTTCGATATTTCGAGTTTTATGAGAATTTGAACACTAGTTATTTTTTGAGATCGAAAAAGCTGAGATCGATGAGATCAATCTCAAAGGTCTGCATATGTGGGGTGGGAATACGCGGTCCAAGAGGCAGTATTCGGAATGAGCACCCTAAACTCTCGCAAAATACCGGCACTGTCGAAATCTCACAGATTGAACCACGACACAACTCCACAATATGAATAATAGATCCACTCAAAACCCGGAATTTCTCCTAAACCCGGAACATGGGGGTTGAAAGATACATATTGGGCAAACTAAGAAAAAAATAAAATTTGAGAATTATAGACCGACGCAAATCAGAGAAACCCTCAAAATACTGTATACAGCAACAATGCCTACATTTTTCTCAACTTTTTTGGATCGTTTCTCCACAACCAGCCATCCGTTTTGCACCAAATAAACGTACTCGATTTAACCCGCAACTCCGGATTAACCCGCAACTTGTGTCCGGGGCCCAAAATTTCGATATATTCCAAGTTTCATCATTATTTCGCCGTTATTTCATCATAATCTGTTCTGGAGAACGCTTAATCTCATGAAATGAATGAGAATGTGTGGTTGATCAAGATCACGACCATAAAAAAAACGACTCGAAAAGTGTGTTGAAATCGTGGAAGGTCGAATGAGAGAATTAGCGAATCTCATTCCATCTTTTCGTTTCTTGTTGCTCAATCTCCCTCGTTCCTTGTTCTCTCCTTCTTCATTCTTTTCATCTCTTCTTTGTTCACTTCTCTTCGATTCTCCCTCCTTCTCCTGTTCTTTGGCTCTGCTCCTTTCTTGATTTCCTCCATAATTGCTTCAGCTTCTCAACGTATTTGTCTCCAGTGCGGTGAGTTGACAGATGTGCTCAGAGGCTGTTTGGATTGTTTTGAGATGATCGCTGTGTCGGGGAACAGCTGATGCGAGAGGAATTGAACAGCCTCTTCTGCATCACCACTTCAGACTTCTGTTCGATCTGACCGAAGTTGAGAATGTAGATGGCCATGTCGATGGAGACGTGTATGGAGATATTGTGAGATTTTGAGGCCTGAGACAAGGAAAAAGGAAGACGAGAGTGATGAGGGAGAACAAGAATGGATAGGAAAACTGAGAAAGATGAAGAATAATCCATAGAGCGGCAACCAACACTTCACCCAAACCAAGATTGGAAAGCAATTCTCGCGAAGAAGTCCTCCTTTGTCACCAGCTTCATCAGTTCCCTCTTCCCTCGCATTTCCATCGGAAGTGGTCCTCACATTGTTGACTTTTCGTATCTTGAGACATCTCCCAACCACACTATCCTCGACAATTCTCTCCTCGATCTAGCTATGCCTGTGGACATTTGTGCGCTTCTCGCTGCCAAACAGCGAAGACACGTTCTTGACGAACGAGGGAGAGTCGCTTTCGCTGAGCTCTTTCGTGTTTTTGTCTTCTCGATCAGCGAGTATTGTGAAGCAGAGTGAATGATCACCGTCCACCGCCTCTTTATGTTGATGCCGCTTCGACGTGCTCGCTGTCTTCTCATCTTCGGTCGTCGTTGAGCATCACTGAATCGCCTCGCAGTTCCGTTCGGTGAGATACAACAGCAGAACGCATCCACCTTCTAGCATCGATTCTGGCGTGTGGATCGGTGAGTGGAGAGAGGCAGGGGCGCCCAGGCGAGTGTATTCTTCTTATCTCAGCGATGTGTTTCTCAATCGCGAGCGAGTCAGCTGTTTTGTCTGATCGGATTAATGAAACTGTCCATCGCCTCCACATCCGACAGACAGAAACGACTTGTGGATCGTCTCAGCCAAAAGATGACAGACGCGAGTTGAAAATGTCAGTGTCTTGATAAGTGTGATCGCATGGATTGGAGTCAGAGGGTCGAAGTTGGAGCCTCTGAAGCTTTTCTGTGCGCAGTATACACCGGAAAAGAACACAGTTGCCTTCACTCGTGCGCAACGGAATCTGTTCTTTGGGAAGATGAACGGGGTGGCAGGAAGTCTGGTGTATTATTGGTATCCCCACACATCGGCAGAAGAGGAGCTGGCAGTGAACGACGATGGGGATGATCATGTTGAGTGTGGACTGGCGGCTCGCTGGTGGCTGGAGAAGGCCAGACGATCACAATGGACAATCCGAAGATGGAGGGTGTGGAAGGAACACGAGAAAAGGTAATTCTGACAGCGGTTGGACATCTGATCCTGACAAACATACCGATTGGAGGAAGCTCGTCAGTTTCGGATCGACAGCACTGACATCCTGCTCGATCGCTCTGGAGTCAGCAGATTCATCAGCCGACGCAGATGTTCTGAAAGTGGAAGGAGGAAGTGTGGAGATGACAGGACTGGATCTGAACACTCGAAACGTGCTTGTGAAATCGCTTTTGGCTCAAACTAGAGGATCTGTGCTTCTGCCGGAACTGATCTCAGGAAAGGACACGCTGACACTGACAAGGAGTACCTTTGTTGCAGGACCATCATCGCACACTTCGAATGCCGCAGCTGCATCGACAATCGCAGTCACTGTGAAGAACGAACAAAAGCTGAAGATTGGAGATGTGACAAACGAAGTAACAATCTCGAACTGTGGAGAGGATGATGGCTGAGAGTTGGAGCTGACGAACACGAAGTTGTCGTCATGTAGAACGAGTCTGGGAGGAGGAGGAGTTCATGTGAGTGTTCTGAGTGGAGGAAGAGCGACGATTGTTGATTCCTTGTTTGATGGATGCTCAGCGAGTGGGGAAGGAGGAGGAATGCAGGTGAAGGTGGCGGGAACAGGATCTGTGTCGATTTCAGGAATAGTCGCTAGCTGTTCGTCAGATGATGTTGGAGGAGGGTCGTTTGTTGATGTGTCCTCGCTGGGAGTTGAAGGGTCGTTCGTTCTGAGCAATCTGGTGTTTGGGACCGACTCAACAGAGAACAAAGCTGGTACAGAAAAAACGGGTCACAGCATGTTTATCCGAACAGCAGCTGACAAACGAGGGCTGGTCAACGAGACGAGTGTTGTTGGGAGTGGACTTTCGTTGCCGTCGGGCAGTGTGTTCACCGCAGCGGAACTTGAGCTGTGGTCGTTCTCAGAAAAGAATGGGTTGAGTGGAGGGATTGCGTATCTGTTCAACATTTACGAAGGAGGGACACTGATTGAAGACGATGCGAATGGAATTGACCATGCACTCTGTGGACATCCCCATCTGCCGTGCCGTTCTCTCTCCTCGTCGCTGTCGAACCTGAAAGGAGAATCCATGGCAGTTCTGCTTTCAGGAGATCTGAACCTGGATTTGACAGCCACGTCCACAAAAGACTCGTCGATCTCTCCTCGCACAGACGACACTCATTCAATCAGCATCACAGAGCAAGTGAGTGTGATGATTGCTTCCAATACACTGACACTCAATTCGCTGACATTCAAGACAACAGTGGACGAGGAGCGATAAAGATTGAATGTGCGGATCTTGTGACAGCAGAGTCGCTGATCGTGAAGGCAGAATTCACAGACTGCGAGAGTACAAACGAGAACGGTGAGAGTGATATCGAGAAGAAGGGATGGTTCGTACACTGACCGTCAAATCGTGGATGCACATGTTCTGTTGATGTCTGAACGACTGTGTGTCTGCGTGGCAGTTCGACGTCAGACTTGTTCCGAGCAGCTTTCCGTTTAAATGTGGCGTTGTTGTGGTCTCGTGTTTCCCGCAGAGAGTTGAGAATGACTGACAATGAGGATGCGACGGGAGGTGTCCATGTCACGCTGTTCGATGCTGTCGGAGCCATCGGAGAAACGACGAACGATTGTGTTTCTTCTGTTGCAGACATCAGCTCTGGTGAGATCGACTGCGAACGAGAGTATCGAGATGTTGGCAGCACAACTAGTTTCGATGTCGGATTTGAACCAACCCACACCTGATTGATGTAAACAGGATTGTTTTGTGTTCAGACGCCACCCCAAAGGCGACTGGATCCAGCAGGCCGTATGACGACACTCCAATCTCGTCGTTTTGTGACATCGTCTGTCTCGATACCCCACGATCATTTTCTGGGTCCAAATTCGCGAAGAGACAAGAAGGAGGTCCACAAGAGGGATCTGGTTGTGTGTTTTTCGTTCCATATTGGCGGTAAATTGGGTGCTGTTCGAGGAGAGGAGAAGGTGAGCGTAGCCGTTCAGAGTGTGGGTTGAGAAGGAGGATGTGGTCAGTGCCATTGTCGTCCACACATGAGGAAAGTAGATTTGTTGAACGACTCCGGTCTGAATGCAAAACAGGCTGCGCTCACCGCAAAAAATGAACACGATTTCAGTCTTTCACTGGGAGTGCGATCTTGACGATGTATGGGAGGTAGAATTGGTTGGGCTATGGTAGCGAGCAAGAGCGAAGAGATGAACGTTGAAAAGAGGCATTTCGAAGGAGATGAAAAGCACTTGCAGCGACTGTTGAATCACAAGCACACAATCACAGGCGAACACAGCGATCGGATGGCTCAGAACAAAATCATCATAGTGTGTGTTTGATGATGCCGTTAAGGGATGTTTGGCTGCCAATGCCGCAAGATTAAGTAGGTTTTGCTTCTTCCAGTTCGCGTCGATCTGTCTGCTCAAACTGGTTAGAAAAACTGCTGATTCCAAAACTGACAGGTCTTCGCTAATCGTTATTTCATAAAATGAAATTTCCGAACTTTCCGATCCATCCAGAGACGATAGCCAGGTCTTCGAATTGTCCCCTTTTTCTTTCGAGATAACTGTTGACGATCGGATCGTTTTCTGGATGACTACTGTTATGTAATCGATTTCCCAATCGGCAGCACGCTTCCTCCTCCAAAGCAACGTGCGGAACAAGTTGTTTCACTTTCATCTTCAAATCGTCCCACAATGAGAACTTGTGAGATGATGACACCAAATTTAGAGGTATAAATGTGGATTTTGAATGCAATATTGGTCCATACCGGATGCCTAAAATGTGAACGCTTGAGGTGACTTCAGTTGTTTGAATCTGGAGTTGCGGGTTTTCCCGAAGTTGCGTGTTTATCCGATGATGTTAAAGTGCATTGTTATCGTAAACATCTCGACAAAAGCTGCTCAAAAAATGAAAGATATTTTTTTCTAAGACTTTTTTCTCGAGAAAAATATGGGTTTTTTTCTATTTTCCCAAATATCCAGCATTTTTTCTCCAATGTTTTCTCAAATTGTTCGTTTCATCAAAAAAACGTTTTTGTGAAAATTTTCATCAAAATCGGTTCACAGGTTGTGAAGATATGACCAGTTCTCCTGATTCAAACAGGTCCAAAAGAGGTATTTTGAGGGTTTCTCTGATTTGCGTCGGTCTATAATTCTCAAATTTTATTTTTTTCTTAGTTTGCCCAATATGTATCTTTCAACCCCCATGTTCCGGGTTTAGGAGAAATTCCGGGTTTTGAGTGGATCTATAAACTGGAAATCGGACACTTCAACAAATCATCACTCTCGCTCTTTTGTGGAATATTATTCTTCTTTCTGCAATTTACACACGACGATGACGTGAAGGGGTGGGGGAAATGAGAAATGAGAGAAATTTGGTGATATCAGCGACGCGAAAGGGTTTTTTCTGTGATTAGAGAGAACCGTCCGACAAGCCGTTTATGAAGGAATACACCAATTGAGATAGTTGATCCCAATAAATAGGACGACAACAGAGACAAATGACATGGGATGAGTGTGTGATGTATCTGGTAGAAACGAGGAACTGAGAAGAACTGATTGAAACGACAAGTGCTTGTATACACGAAGAAAACGATTGGAAAATCCACAATAATCTAATAAACATGTTGGGGTCTAACAAAACATTGATCAATGGTGCAATAATGGAAGGGGAGAGACCACAGAAGCTCCCTTCATAATCACGAGGAATCGAGTCAAAAGAGAAAAATTAAATGTGAGGAATCCACTGAGGCAACCTGTAGACGGAAAAAGAAGGAGACAAAGAGATGAGATGAGGAGGGAGCGTGAATAAATCAAAACAGATGAAAGATGAATGGAAGCAGGGAATCATAGTTGTGCATCATCGAGATATTCCAATCACACAACTTACTTAGTCTGCTTTGGCAGCTCAGTGCCATTGTTCTCGCCAACAGGAACGGGTTTGTCTCCACTGGGAGGAGGAAACCAGTTTGCTTGGCATTTTGGGAATGTGAAACATACAGAGAGAAGACAGAACTGCTGTTCATCGATGAAAAGAAATGATCTCAAAATATTGAGTCATGATTCTGGTAGACTTCAGATGACAATGTACTATTTTGGAGTTTCTAATTCTGTGATTGTTCGGTTGTTTTTTCTTCATCAATACAATTCTGTAGAGGAAGACATCTTGTAATCTAGTTGCGGTCACATATCAATCAGATTACCAGAATGAGTTTCAGTTTCACATCGGTTTTCGAGATAGACTTATTTTTCTGATTTCCAAAGAAAGGGTGGATCCACATCTTTGTCAGACAAACATGTCAAGCGAACCAGAAGAACTTGTCATTAACGGTAACACGTGTTTGTTTTTCCCAAATTTATACTAATATATCAGATTCAATCATCAAAATGCTGGGAAGTGGCGCAAATGGACAAGTCTACTCTGCAGAGCGTGAATCCAAAATATATGCCATCAAAAAGATTGAAAAGACACCGAATCGAATTGAGTCGTTCCAGCGAGAAACTCAATGTCTTATGGGTGTCAAAACTGCGTTTGCGACCAGACTCATTGAATGTGAGATCACTGAAGACTTTTTTTATCTTGTGATGGAATTCATCGAAGGATCTGCGCTTAGTGCATTTCTTACCGATATTCAGAACAATGGACTCGTCTTAGACGAACAGGTGTGCCACCAGTCGATTCTCTCGCCAAATCCTCATTTCTGACTTTGCTTGACCAGGAGGTCAATATCTTGTCCTTCCCCAATCCTTCATTTCCTTATACACCTTTTCATCGTCACATGTTGTTCTATTGTCTCTCATTTGTCACTCCTCTCAACTCGTCTCTCACCTCTTCGTAATGCCTCCTCTCAGACTATCTGGTCGTTCCTCACCCAAATACTGATTGGCATGCATGCTGCTCACAAGATGGACATCATCCACCGTGATCTCAAAACGGATAACGTGATGATCGATCCCAAAAAGGAGAAATTGACAATCTGTCTGCGTTCATCTGCCATCTTGTCCAATATTTAGTGTTCATTTATCTTCTCTTCTCATTGTCGTCCATTATTCTTTTTTTCCATTCCTCATCGTCTTTCGTGAACTCTCTTCTCTGCCTCAGGCGATTTTGGAGAAGCTCGGCAGATCAACCAAACTCAAGAAAACGAGATGTTTATGACCGCATTGAAAGGAACATAGTCTGTTTTAATCACCCACCCTTCTTCATCCCACATCTCATCTTTCTCCCTCACTTTCTCTTTCTTCTCTCCGTACCTCACGATCTTTCTCTTTTCCTCTCAGCACTTACATGCCGCCTGAGCTCGTGTCATTAGATCCAGACAACAAAGCGCAATATGACTCACGTGTGGATGTGTGGTCGTTCGGTGTCGTCGTCTTCCGAATGGTGTATGGAAAGGCTCCGTGGACAACAAGCGCTCTTTCTCAGTTGCATGGGGAGATGGCAGCCGCACATCAATTAGCAATGAGCCACGTGAGTTTTTCGCAGGAATTGTTGAGTGTGATCTCGTGGTGTCTCCAAAAGGTCAGCAAACGCAGTCTTAGCGTTCATTTCCATTTTCTGCATTGCATTACTTGTTTTCCTTTGATTCTCCTTCTTATTTTCTTATTCTCATCGTCATTCCTCTGCTCTCTCCAGGATTACACAAAACGTCCCTTCACTGCCCAGCTCCTATCCTACCCAAGAATCAACGAGCTTGCACACGCAGTGATCGATAAGTTCGTCCCTGAAGACAGCAGAGCTGAAGAACACGCCAATCTCCCCCCATCCGACCCCTCAATCACCCTCACCCCTCCCCCTGGTTATTCCAACACCGAAACCTTCTTTAAATGGGAACTAGATCCCAGTCTGACCCGCACTTCGAGCAAGACCACGATGAACATCCCTCGTCCCGCCAATCCGAAGCCAAAGCCAAAACCGGGCCCACAACAATTTGTTTCCCAACCTGGACAAGCCCCTGCTCCTTCTTTTGCTCCCAATGTGGGCACAGTGTCGCTTGGCCTTGGCATGACAACAACACAATTACAGCAAACAGCGCTGAATTCTCTTCCTTCGAGCCCTGTCCCGAATCATCCGATCGACTTCGCAAATCGAAGACTATCGCTCCCGCAGCCACTTCCGCCCACTCCCATCACTAACACCACTTCGCTGTCAGCTTCCTATAATACTCTGCCTTCCCCAGCCGTGCCATCCCCTGTCATATCCAACCTTGTCCAAACGGCGCCTAATTTGACTCTAGTCAACACCATGTCTTCCCCGAACTTCCGACAACCCGGCCACACGCACCCAAAACTGGACATCAACAAACTCATGCAGAACAGGAATTATCAGATCCAACCATCACCAACTCCACAGCTCCAATCTCCCAACCCTCTTCCCTTCACTCCCACTCCAACACTCACCCAGACAGCATTCGTCCCGTCGCCCCAAATTGTGAGTCCGTACTCAGCGATGGGGAGTACAGTTCGTGTTCAGCAGGGATTGACGCAGACCCACATTCAGTCCCCGCCTCAGACGCAATATCAGTCGCCTTATCAGAACCCACAATATCCCTCTCCGCAGATGCAATACCCCCAACAGCCGCAGATGCAATATCCGCAACAGCCGCAGATCCAATGCCCGCCACCACAGATCATATCTCAGCCATCGTATCAGAATACACAATATGGCTTTCCGCCTCAACCGCAGTTTGGGCAGAGGATGTAGTGGGGGGATTCAAGGCGATTAATTTTTCAGGTTTTTCTCAGAATACCGTGTTCTTACAGTGGGGAAGGCAAAACTGCAACGCTGACAGAAGCGTCCTTTTTCCATTTTGCCTCCATTTCACGATTTTTATCCATATGATCGTTTCAGAAAATAAACGCTGAGAAACAATCTTGTTGACGTGACGAGAAAAAGAAACAACATGGTTTGATCTTCCAATCATTCTCCTCCAATCGCGTCCAGTCGCTCTTCCTTTCACAGTTTGACTTAATACACTCTTTCAAACTGTTTTTCAAATTTCTTCCACAATCAGACAAGCTATTCAGCCAGATTCGACAATTGTTACTGTTCAGCCAATTCAAGGTGTTTATTGTTTTTGTGTTCATCTTTATTTTGAACATCTGACAACAATCCTGCTATTCTCAGAATTTCTCTCTCACCAGACAAGAATAGCAGTCAAGCTGAAGTGAACACGACTCATGCCGACAGTTCCCATCAAGTTGCTTTTCGATGGAACCAAACAAAACTCCACGTTTTCATGGTGTGTCCTCACTTTTCTCATCACTTTTGTACTGAATGTTTTCCTCTCACCTTTCTCTTGCCCTGCTTTCTTTCTCTCAACTATAGCTGAAATTGTTCCTGCTTTGACACATCTCGAAACTATTTCTGTCGGAAATATGTCTCACAGTCGAATCAGATAATTTTGAGGATCACCCCGGACGTCACAGAAGAGTTTTCTGTGCGAACAGGAAAAAACAGGATCTTTCGATGTTCGAGTCAATTGACCTTTCAGCTCCGAATCCTGACTCAAGCATACCTTGTCTGAGATTATTCTGTCATTCAATTGTCAAACTCCGTTTTGAAAGCAGAAAAGGCAACTTCAAAAATACAGCGACTGTTTCACACTCTTAAACTCGAAAGAAGGGACAAAATAGCGAGATATGTGAGAAAGATACCAATTTACATTTGTCCGTTTCTTCTTTTTAATCCATTCAAAAGGATAATGCCATTGTGGATTCTCACTTTTAACTTTTCCCCCTTTTCTCAGTTTATCTCTCCATTTCGACATTTATTTTACTTTTATCTGTATTCTTACCGAAATTGTTTGCGTAAGTCGAATTGAGCAATAAAAACGAGTTTATCCGACTGAGATCCGATCTCACCCCAAGTGGTCATTTTGGGTCCTCACAGACCAACCAGGCTGTTTTGACAGCGAGCGTCTAAAGGAGCACTTACCAACTCTCCAAGGAAGAAAATAAACACAGTATGGTCTCCCTAGCTTTCTCATGTGGGCGTTGCAGTTTAATCTTCCGCACTGTACGTTCTGTCTTCATTATAACACAACTTCCACCAGAAACCGAAGTAAATTCAAGCAAGTCCACTTTGGGATGTTTATGATTCTTCAATTTCGTGATTTCGTGTTCATTCTTCATGTAATCTTCTTCCGATGAGAATGTCAGGATCTTCATCGCAAAATGCTCTTTTGTCGGTTCTCTCTCCACTTCATGCACTACTCCAAACCTCTCCTGTCCCATCTTTCGGACAATTGTGTCTGAGTATTCAATTCAGTGAGGAGAGAGAAAGAGAAAAAAGTGTGAAATGATGGAAGATAGGGAGAAGAACTACAAAGTGATGGGAGGGTTTTGAAGCCGCACATGGTTCAGATACTCTGATTTAGAACTGTTTCAGTGCTTTTGATTGACTGTTAGTTGAATTCCCTCGAGAATATGAATCACAACGCGTAGAAAATGACTTGAGACCCATTTGATGAAGAATCCTTGCATAAGTCGTTCTATATATCATTCTGCATATTTTCGTTTCCAAAGAATCGCGATTGTCTCGCTTGGAATCATTCTGTTTGTGGATTTGGTTGAATGACCAAATTTCCGTTGTCTGGAGAAATATGACTACCAAATGGCCTCCCTCATCTTCCATGCAATCGGAGTTGGGTGATGGAGAGTTTCGATTCTATCAATTCTGAAGGCCGTTCCAGCTGTATCCACAGAAAACTACGAGAAACGACAGAAAGCGAAAAGCGGACAATACTCCGACGAAAACAGTGGTGGGAATTCCAGTCATGTAATATTTCCCATTTCGACCATTTACAAAGAACTGCACACTTCTCAGAGCAGACTGCATGTCGATCTCCATTCGGACGCTGTCGCCACAACGGAGTGATGAATGGCAGTCTTCGTACGTATAATGTGATGGTGTGTGATAGCAAAGCTCACCATGCTGCGAATCAAGACTGAGAGAGTCTGCGAGAGACGTGAGTGGGAGTGAACAACAGACTGTTGATTTCGTATCCAAGACATTCTCCGACTTTGGGCATTTCTGATGTTGCATCCATCAAACCGAAACAGAGACGGCCATGAATCCCTGAAGAAATGAGCGTTTTGACTAAATTTCAAACCGATTGCGATTTTCTCCAGAATTGTGATTGTGATCGAATGGATTCCGAATGTGAGAGGTTCTGCCAAAAACACAGTACTTTCCCTTGCATCGTAATGATCGGCTGATTCAATCTCTGTTCGGACAATGGTGGTGTCAAAGATTGAGAAATGTGACGGGTGAACAAATCGAAGCTGTGGAAGGCAATGGAGCCGTTTGGGTGAGAATAGGTTCCATGGAGTTACAGAGTTCGTGGCTGACGTCGTGATAACAGTCGTTCACCAATTGATGAGACTGCTAACTGGGTCGGATCAGTTTGTTCTAGATCGCCACTCCTCCTTCAAATGCGTCATCACGTCTTTCTCACGATGCCTCTCATTGTCTCTCACTCGAAAGATGATCGATTGACACGAAATGAAGAAGAAATAATCCCAACTGCGTGTAAATATTGTAAAAAACTGAATGTTTACGGGAGTACAGCCACAAAGAACGTGAGAAGTGTGGCCATTGAAAAGTCAAAACGTCAATCCAACAATGAATGAGGCATTGAGTGAATTGTGGTGAGGTGTGAGATGGAGTGATGTTCGGCAGTGAAATGTTCGGGTTCAGAGGGAGGAAAGGCATTCCGACGAGTTTGTGCGAATCTTGCTACAGAAAAGAGTTGAAGTGGGAACGAGCGGCAATCAAGCGAGGAGGAGAAAAGACAAAAGACACTATGTTTCGGAGTGATGACAAAAGAACGAGAAAGTACGGACAAAACAAGTTTGTCTTCGTCACTCCCTCGGCGAGTGAAGAAAAGTGAAGCTGTGAATGTTGAGAAGGTCCAGGAAGTGTGGACGGCAAGCGGAATCATGAGTGGGATGGACGAAGATGTCATTAACCTCCATCACAGCTCGAACCAGAAGAGGCAAGCTGGAATGAGTGGTCAACATGAGGTGATCTGAAAAAAGATGTGCAAGTTGAGATTTGGATCTGAGTCTTTGAAACTGCTGGAAAAGGCTTGTGTTGGATGAGACAGGCCGATCAACAATTGTCTTGTGTTGTCAACGGGATTGCGAAGTTGGGTTGCAGGAAGTCTGGTTCTGTGGCGATGATGGACAGAATCTCATCAAGCGACGGTCGTTCCTTCGGATCGAGTGAGAGACAGTTTCGGACGAGTTCGGATTTGGATTCGTTTGTCCACGTCTCCATCGGTGGAAGAGTCCCACTGCCCAGTTGGCGTTGAGCATTCACAGCATCAACTTCCCCGAAGGGCACAAGACCAGTCTCCATCTCCCACAAGATCAGACCAAGACTAAAAACTGACGCTTTGTGAGGATCAATGTCTCCTTTCTTGTCCGCGACTTCAGGTGACATCCATCGTTGTTCCTCTGCCATCTTGTTTTGTGAAGCGTTATGTGAGTCGGGAATGAATGAGGCCTGATCAGACGACAACACACCCTGCGAGAAAGGATCAGCTGAATCAATCGTAGTGTCGTTCAGCGAGGCGAGGAAGGACTCACGAAAAAATGGTGTGGTTGGTTGTGATGGTCACACTTCCCCCAAACTGTCCTGAAGACGCTATGAACGAGGACGACGAGAGAGAGAACGCTGGTCGGTTCAGCGAGTTGCAGGCCAGAAACAGTGTATTTCAATCACTGCATAGAAATGTTGAAGACGGACAAAACTATAGACAATTGCGAAATGAAATGTGTGTCGTGAGAGATGGGGAGATGGGTGAAGTGGCAGAGACGAGGAAACTCGACGCTGTTCAACAAAATATTCGAACCATCCAAAGCCAGTAGACAGGATGAAGAACATGGCAAGACGAAAGAGAAGACCAAACACGCTCATCTCACAAAAGAAGAAATATTTCAAAACGACGTCGTTGGGATGAGGCAATAACATCGACAAATCGATGTCAAGGATGAGACAAGAGGAACGTGTGTGTGAATGAATGTGGAATGATGAAGCTCATCCAATGCGATCCGCCAGAGTGGAGAGAGGTGAACGGTCGTGAAAGAGTGACACGAAATGGAATGGTGACGAAAGGTGAGGAAGAATGTGTCGGACTCGGGGACACATCAATGAAGATCAATCAAAAGAAGTGAAGTGAAAATGAAGATGTTGTTAAATGAAGAAGGGTGTGATCTGCCTCCTCAAATAACAGCTGGACTGAAGAGTCATCCAATCTTCGACATCGCGTTTCCTTCCTTCTCGTTCGATCCATGAGGAACACTGTCAAGTTCCAACAGCTGCGACAGAACCGTTTTCAGTGTCGGTCGTTGTGAGGGATCCAGCGAGAGGCAGGGAACGATGATCGCCTCCATCGACGAACTCACTTTCTCCATCACAGGCTTCTCGGACGATGCCAGTCGACGCTGAGCTGTCGCTCCATCCACTTCCCCGAACGGCACACAACCAGTCTCAATTTCCCACAAGACAAGGCCAAGACTAAAAACTGCCCCGTGGTCTGCATTCTCTTTCGTGAGTTCCCAATTCCCGAGTCCAACTTCTGGCGCCATCCATCGCTGACCATCTTCCGATGTCTTCTTAACTCCGCCAACAACTCCACTCTCACCCAAAACACTCGGCGTCTCTCGCGTCTTCAGACACACTCGATCGTTCTTGTCGAACAGAACCCAGTGCGGCGACAGTCGAGTCACAACTGGAACAATCACTCCCATCTCCACAAGACCTGCAAGTCCACGAGCAATCGCCTGTCCAACTTGTCGTTTCTCCACAAATCGAGTCGAGCGGGCATTGTGCAGAGCGTTGAACAGCGTGTCGGTCTCCACTGCCACTGAACTTTCCATCTTCTCGTTGCACACAATCACTTCCACACACGATTGTCCTGGTGCAATCACGTCTTCATTCGAAAATCGTGCTTCCACAAACACAGTCCCTTGTTTTCCTTGTGCCGATTGAAGGGAAGAGAGAGCACTGTTCGGCGGGTTGGTGATCACATCGTTCTCTTCCATCTTCTCCTCTTCTTCAACTTGAGCTGCTGACATTTCTTCGTTCTTCAAAAGTTCTTTCTGATTCGGGTGTCGCTTTCGATGGAAGCAGACACACACAACAATCACAAGTGCAACAAGAAGCGCACACGACAGACAAATGATCGCAGGAATCCACCACTTCGATCCAACTCCGCCAAGTGATTTGTTTCCCGAACCCACTTCTAATACAGTCATCCAATTCGATGTTCGCTCTCCATTTCCAAACACAAGACGACCTCGCCATTCCATCTTCTTGTTCAGTTTTGGAACATCTGCCATGGAGAAAGGAATGCTGATTTCACTTTCGTTCCAATGGGTCGCTGTTGATGTTGACAGATCAACAAGTTCACTCTTCCCTTCCACACTCTTCGACGAGTCCCATTCAAACACTTCCAACGACAGTCCACACGGCATCAGTGTCTTCCCAACCACTTTCAATGTCTGTTTTCCATTCTTGTCTGTCTCAACTTTCGATTCTGTCGAGTTCAGTGTTGGCACGAAAAGAGGTGAACTCACGATCGATTGTTTTGCTTCGATTCTGCATTCCGACACATCCAACCAAGCTGATGACTGTTCTTCAGTCCCGTCGCCTTCCGACAGACTTTGAATTGTGATCGCACCTTCTCCCTCGCAGTGGATGTTCTGGCGAGCAGAGGGGAAATCGGCGATGGATGGGCCGTTTTGAGAGAACACTCCAGCTGTCACCTTCAGCTTCCCTCCTCGCATCCAAATCCCTCCCACCACAATCTCTTTCATCGTCACTCCATTCAGTTCTGTGTCTGTCTCAAACAGCTCAATCAATCCTCTCGACCATCCACATATCGACTCATCCTCGCTGTTCGACTCCCTCTGACGTGTTCCTTCGATCGAACAGCTTCGAAGCACAACTGTCCCTTTCGAGGCTGACACCAATTTGAATGTTGAGACTGACAAGTCCGCTGTGATTGTCAGCAGTGTCAGTCTGCACAGTCCTCCCTCCTCCACTGACACCAGCGCGGAGGCTGGTTGGGAAGCGAGTTGGTTAGCTCGAAGTGTTGCTGGTTCCATTTGGAATGAAATCAGATTGAACGGAACACGAGTTGTTACAATGAGAGGAGAAGAGAGGTCAGCCGAGTCCACAATTCGCATTGTCGTGTCCAAAATCCCGAGTGAAGTCGCTGTCTTCCACGCTGATTGGATTGAATTGCATGTTTCGGGATCAGCTCCGCTCAAATCCATTCCTCCTCTCTCTTCATTTCCACAAACACACAGCGACAGTTTCGATGGCTTTGGAGGTGTCGACACGATCGTCGTTTCTGGGATTTGGATTGACTGCTGGTTCGAGTCTTCGAATGTTGTGATTTTGTATTCTGAACCAAATGCGAGAGAACCACTCACACCAAGTTCGATCACTTCGCTTCGACCAAAAGACGACGAACTGAACGAGATGGCGAGAGAGAATGAATCATTCAGTGTCATCAGTCCAACTGTTCCACTCGGCAGATTCGTTCCAGCAAGATCAATCACGATCGATGTGTTCAGACTAGTTGTGGGAACGATCTCAATTTTGGTGATAAGTGCTTCATCTCGTTTGACATCATCTTGAGTTTCGAACACAACAGAGTGGACAACTCCATCCACCGACCCATTCGAAATCCCTACAATCGTGTACGAATACGAAAACTTGAGTTGACTTCCTTCGGATGGGTAGAGTTGGATAGGAGAGGAAGTTGCTTCCGTTGGATGGGATGCAATCATCCCAAACGATGTGTTGTGGGGTGATGATGAAGGAGGCGAGGGAGTGTCACTCGGAAGACCAGACACTGACACTGTGTAGAATTCCTCCAACACAAATCCAGACCCTTCAACTGTCACAACTGTCCAGTCTGTTTCGTTTGTTGTGCACCACGCCGACGTGATTCGCACTGGTTCGCAAGGAACTGAAAAGCGCACAGATTCATCCAGAATCCAAGAAGAAGTGCCAGAAATGGTGAGCGAAGAGAGTTCGTATGTCTTCCCGTACTCAAGACAAGGGTTCATCACACCGAATATTTCAATCTCAACTGGTCCCGTGCTTGTTGTGCTCGTGATCGATGCTTCAGGAAGTTCATTTTCAGAACCAATCGTGCTTCCTGTTGAGTACACTTCTTTCACCTTCACTGATAGTGTCCCTTTGACGGGCAGATTCTTTCCAAAAATCACAATCTTCACATGTGTTTTCTTCTCACCAGAAAGCACGCACGACGCTGATGTCACTCGAGCTGGCGCATCTGGCACTTTCAGCGATCGGTACGTTGCAGACGTTGGGAGAGCTACGGTCAGTGAACTGCTCCACAGACTCACCACTTCGTATTTCCCTCCATATTCCACCTCGGACGACGAAAAGATATCAATTTCCACTTGTCCTTCGGAGTTCACAAGGTTCATCTTCAATTCGATCTCTTTCGAGTTCACAGTGTTCTTCAAAACCAGATAATAGTGGCCATTCGGGATGTCTGACCCAGAAAGCGAGATTTCCACTGTTTTCGGGTCTCCCTCCTTCAGCTTGCACGACAGAGACGTCAGAGTTGGCGTGGGGCGAGTCGTGAATGAGGGCGTGCCTTCGACGATCCCAATCACAGACCCATTTGTGATCGCGGAGATTGTGTACGCCCGACCGAAGAGGAGAGAAGAACCAGAAGTGGACGAGAGGGGAAGAGTAAGAGATTGGGCGTCGGTTGACGATGATGCCACAACAGAGATCGATGTGTTGTGATGATCCAACGAAAGTGGATCGGAAGTGGGTGTTCCACTCACAGTGAGTGTGTACGTCTCATTTTCAATCAATCCGCTTCCCGAAATCCAAACAATCGTTGTTGCTGCTTGATCTGTCGAACAACCCGCATTCTTCACGAGAACTGGCTCCATCGGCATTGTCAAGAGGATCGGAGAGAACAGAATCGGATACACATCTTCTCCTGTTTTCGCGGACACGCCAAGCACTTCGTATTCTTCCCCAAATCCAAGCGAGTTCTTCCATCCGACTTCATTTTCGTTTGATGGATACAGAATCACTGTCTGCGAAGCGAGAAGTCCACTGTTGTCTGTTTTCAAATCCATCACAACTCTCCCACTTCCACCTTTCCTCGCCATCGTGATTTCGTATTTTTGGTTGCCTTTCAAAAGTCGTGATGAGAACGACAGTGTCACTCCGGTTTGAGCGTCGTTCAGATCACTCACTTCGATGTTGGAGAGACAAGCGGCCAATGGAATCGTGAAATAAAGTGGCGATGGGATTGAGACAACAATCGAGTTGTCGTCCTCATTCATTCCTTTCATGACCACAAACATCTCACTCTCCATCCATCCCGAACTCTCTCCAATCATTCCCAAGTCAACTGTTGCTTTGTTCTTTGTGAATGCTGCATTGAGTGGCGACTCGTTCTGAAGTGTCAACGTGAAGGTCGCATCCTCCAAATCTGATCCTTCCACATCCAACAATGCATGAGTGTTGGTCTCGTCCAGAACACACTCTGCTGATGTGACTGTTGGATGAAGGACGATGGTTTCCAACGACACATCAGAAAACGAGACAATGTGCTTGGAGAGAGAAGCGGTGACAATTTTGTAGTCTTCGAGAGGAACTTGGAGCAGACCAGTCTCTCCAGTGCTCGCTGTGCATCGCCCAATGTTCGATGATTCAATTGAGAATACCAACACTCGACCAATGTTTGGTGCCTTTGTTGTGTCTGTCCGAGGAGTCCCTTCCGAGTTCGAAACCAGAACAAGAAGTGATCCTGTCAGTGTCTTGTCCAAAGTCACGACAATCTCTGCTGTCGTCGAGGTTGTCGATTGAGCGACCAGTGAGTGGATTGTTGTGGTGTCAGTTGGATCTGGCAGAACATCATCCACTGCAATGGTTGTTGGGTAGATCCGACTCGCTTGTGGAGTTGACGTGGAATCGCAGTTGGACACTGTTGTGAGAGAGACTGAAGGTAATGGCGATCTGAAGTATAAATCTTGGCCATTCCCTGTCGCAGACACACATTCTCCAAATTGGAGAAAATCGAGGCGGATCGAGGAGCAACCCGCGAAGTAGAGTGCACCACCCCCGGAGGACGGCGACAACACTGAAGTCGTGCAATTCCTGAAGAGACAGTTGGACAGCCCGGTGTTGGACAGTTCAGCATTCCAAGTCCTGATGTAGACAGCTCCTCCCAATGAGGTTGTCTGGGAGTCAAGAAACACACTCTCAGAAATGGTGATTGATGCCAAGTCAATGAGATAGAGCGATCCCCCAGAACTTGCCCTGGACGAACAGTTGACGAACGATGACGAAGAGATGACGATCGACGATGGTGTGGCTGACTGGTAATACATGAGAGCTCCACCAGCGCTAGACGGAGCAGAACATGAGTCGAACGAACACGATGCAATCTCCAGATCTGCAGCAATGATGGACATTATGATGGCTCCTCCTCCGCCTGATGTGACCGAGCATTCTTTGAAAGTGCAGAGGGAGAAGAGGTGGAGAGTGTTGGTTGTTGTGATGTTCGTTTGAAATGTGAGATGTTGGTTGGAATATTCTGTCGTTGTTGTTGTGCAGTGTGTGAAGGACGTGTTCGAGCACAGAACTGATCCTCCACAATTCAGGTCGCGAATTCCTGTTCCACAAAGATGGTTCGTGCAGCGAGAAACACAACTCCCAATCATCTTTTGCGAAACAGACTCAGAAGTCCCAAAATCACATTCTCCTTCCTTCAAATCGGCTCTTCCACTTTCAATGTCGCTTGTCGTGTTCAAAAGTAATGATGATGAGAGTGTTGTCGTGATCGAACAACGATCTGTTTTGGTGTGTCCCATTCCACAAAAATCAAAGAGCGGGCCAGTTCCACCAATCAGACATGCACCACAAACTGAAATCTCAGATCCCGTCACCAACACTTCCATTTCAAGCTCAGATGATTCCAGATTGTGTTCGGTCCAACAATCAGATCCAGACAGGTTCGTCAGAGGCGGAAGCGATGGAAAACACGATGAAGTGTGTGAGCAGCCAATAATCGTGATTGAACTGCTTTTCCCATCATTTCCTCCAGCAATCACGAATGGCGTTCGTTCCGAGTTCGAAATCAATTGACTCCCTCCGATCGTCACACAAGATCCGGAAACAGATGCAATCGACATCCCTGGTGATCCGCACTCGAATGTCAACTCCGACATCCAAGTTGTCGAGTTCGAGATTCGGAAAAGTTGACTCCGCGTGTCGTTCATTTCATCGGTAAATCTGTTCGATTCGGAATATTCTGAGAAATCTTCATAATTCGTTGTTGATGATGGAAAAATCGATGATTGCTTTCCATTCAGAGATAG
Organism: Blattamonas nauphoetae; assembly: GCA_033064195.1. NCBI lineage: Eukaryota > Preaxostyla > Oxymonadida > Blattamonas > Blattamonas nauphoetae. The sequence goes on along the minus strand of JARBJD010000234.1, from coordinate 44,399 downwards.
CATCGTGGATGTGATTTCAAAATCCGACACGTGATATCGCCCATTTGGAATCACTATGTCGTATTTGGTGATGAAATCATTGACTGTTTGTGGGTTTCCTTGCTGGGAGAGTAATTTCTGCAACGGGAGCACTTTTGGCGGGGGACTTTCATGATGCGATTCGGTGATGGTGAGTAGAACAGAAATGAGGCAGAAAAACCGCATGGTTCCGTTGAGAGCTGGCCCAAAATACGTACAGAAACAGGGAATATTCGTAAATTCTCGAGTATTAAGGCTGTACCAACGAGAGGATGACTTGATTTATGTCAAGTCTCTGTCAGTGATACAGCAAACTGGAATCTCATTTGCCATCATCGATAAATGCCTGTTTTGTTATTTGGTTGCAATGAGAGCACAGCAGTGGTGGATGAGGAAGTTTATAAAGAATGATTCGACCAGGAAGTGTGATTGGGAACAGGGACCCATTCCGACACAGGTTCCAGTTGTTTTCAACAAGAATAGTGATGAATCTAAGCACAAAGGATGCGACTGATGCAGTTACGAACAGTTTGAAAACGCATGAGAAGCGTTGTTAATCGAGCAGCGAGTGGTATTCAGTCATTATCTATTCCTTATGGGGACGATGATTTTGGCGATGATTAAGCCGGATGATCAGATGACATGGCTCTTTTTTCATATTTATTGGTTTTCTTGTTTTCCATGCAAGCTCATCATTTCATTTTGTCATTTTCATCGATTTCTCTAATTTTCACAATGTTTTGTTTGTATTCTAGCGATCGAGTCTGATCTGAACCCAAAAGGATACAAAGATCAAACACGTTCGCGACTGCCCTCTCAGACGTCCATTCCCTCTATGGAGAGCCGGACTGAGAATGGCATTACAATGATCACCTCTTCCACTTCGGGACAGTCAAACATGGAAACAGAGGCCGATGAACTTATCGATACGCTTTTCTCCAACACTGTTCCAGAAATGGATCTATACCCAGTTGAATTTGTGTTTGCATCTACTCTCACGTTAGCTTTATGTGCTTTCAATCTTTTTAAAATTGTCTTTTCACTCATTTTTCAACATCACATTTCTCAGTTGGGATCTCCCTTCCGGAAATACCCATGTGTATCTGAGTGGATCATTCAACCAGTGGTCTGAACGTGTAGTGATGCATGTGAAACGAGAGAAGAAGATGTGGAACGAAGAATCTGAAGCACCGTCGACAAACCCGATCTGGCACACCACTATTCTTCTTCCACCTGGGCTTCATGCGGTAAGATTTATTGTTGATGGGAAGTGGAGGATCAGTCCGAGTCTTCCCATTCACAAAGACGCGAAGGACAATGAGTTCAACGCGGTCTACATCCAACCTCCGAAAAAGCAGTCGACAACAGGTATGTCCTCTTTCTATCCGAACCACTGTTCAGAGCATGTTTGGGTGACATCGCCAACAACGCTTGAAGGTCGTGTGCAAACTCTATCAAATGAATTGACATTCTCCCATCTGGACAAAGATCATTCACGTTCCAATGATCCGTTTCTTCTTTCGTTCCCCTCACCAGGATGTGAAGAGCATTTGTATGCAATTTTCTGTTGATGCCATATTTCGTTGATTTTAGCTATGTCTCATCGTGTCACCAACAAAATCTTGTTTCTTCCGCAGTCACAATCAGGATTAGGCAAAAATTCGTCACCTCCCAGCTTTATCACTATAATGAACGACTTTACACACCTACCTCTGACAAAACTTGATTTCTTTCGTCATACTTTGTCTTTCTTTCCAACGCGCTTCCTTTACTCTCTTTTCTTGATTGAAACGCCCATTTCATCAGTGGTTTCCATGTATCTCCACCTTGTGTATGTTTAATCTTCATTATTCCCAAGAGTTTAATTCAGCATCGGTAAGTTATGGCTTGATCGAAATTTACGTTCAGCTCAGATAAGAGTTGGCATAAAAAGAGATGATTTGAAATGATGATTTAAATCGTAGTAATGTGCACACCAAAACAACCCGTCATTGTGACAAAGTGAAAAGAAAACTCGTAAGAATTGAACTACCAAGTTCATAATCCTCCAAAAAGAGTGAAGACTCGACTGCCTGCATCACAAGTGCAGCTGCGTCAAACGACAGAAGAATCCTGTTGAACGCGTCCGATCGCAGGTCAGCTGCGGTTTTGAGGAGTTCGAGTGTGGCGGTGACGAGGGCAGGAACAGGCGAGCTGGGAAGTGAAGACAGAAAGAGAGAGACCTCAGTTTGGAGAGAATGTGTTTCACCATCGCGGGAGTCGAGAAGATCGTGGCCCAGTCAGCTGAAGAGAGGGAGGAACAAGAAAATGAGCAGAAAAGACAGCAAGAACAGCATCAGACACTCAAAAAAGAAATCCCCATCTGCCCCCTCACACACCTCTTGTCGCTCTCGCCCTGACCACTGAAAACACCTGCATCGTCCTCAAATTCGTCCCACCCTCCATCGATAATCGCAGGAGCTTCATGTGGTCATTCATCCTTCTCCAAATTCTCTCCGTGTCTTTCGGGAAGAGGGACAGCAGTGGAGTTTCGAAGAGAGGAGGCAGGCCAAAAAAAGAGAGAAAGACAGTCGCAACCATCGAACTGTTGACGTTGTTTGGAGATTCCCAGATGAATTGTTTGAGAGGGGAGTGTGTGAAGAGGAGGACGAGAAGACGAGTTTCTGACCACGCACCGAATGTTAGAGTGTAGTGGAAAACGTAGTTTATTAAGTTGTCAATCATTTGCCACCGAAAGAAGAGGGTGTAATTCGTCGATTTCATGATCAAGTCGATGGCTGTGTTCACAAAACCTGACATTTGGGGAGGTGGATGGGTTTTGAAGATGTCTTTCGTAATTCGTCCTTCTTTTGCGAACAGCGGGTCAGTAATAAACACTTCCAACATCGCGTCGTTCATCAAGCCTCGATGGGTCTCGTCGAAGGAGAGGAGGCTGACATGGAAGCCGCGGAGGAGGAGAGGATGGATCTTTTCGAGATGAGGTTCGGGAATGAAGGAGTTGAGAGCAATAGCTGCCAATTTGAATGTCAGAAAGTTCGGATCAGCGAACGACGCTCTAACGGCTCGCTCCAAAAAAACATCGCCTGGGAACGATTTCTTGAAGATTGGAGGCAGTGTTTCTGCAAACAGACTTGGGAGACCGCCGATGAGCTGGTCGACAGTCGGGTCTGATTGGCTGACGTAGAAGTTGGTCATTGAGGATGGAAATGACAGTTTCTGAGTGACACAAGTGACTGTAACATTGTTGAAGATTTGGGCACGCAATTGGGGCGGGAAGAATGGGAGGGCTTGCTCGACGGACGAAAATGGGCCATCAAGATTCTTGACAAAGGATGCGAGAGGAGCAAAATCATTTTTACCCAATCTTCCGATCTCGGAGAGAAATTGAGGAATTTCATCGAGTGACTTGGGGGCGGCGATGGGCGCCATGGCTGAGACTTGCTCCCCAAATTTAAGAAACTGTTGGATGGCTGCGGTTTTACTTGGTTCGTCGTGCGGGATGAGAGAGGGATCCAGTTGAGTTGGGAGTGGGATGGTGGAGAAGGCGAGTCTGGACTCTATTGTGAGATCAGACACCGAATCTCGGATGGCTTTGCGGGTGTGGCGGAGATAAGGGGCATGTGTGGGAGATGAAGAGAGTAAAGTAACAAGCATGTACGATTGTGTTCTGAGAGTGGGGTTGTCGGAGTTGAGGAGGAATGCGAGGTGGGTAAAGGGGGTTGGACTGAGCGGGAATGTTGAGAATGAATTTGTCTCTTTGAATGTAAATATCAGGTTTTCGAGGGTGTTTATAACTTCGGAATCGTCATTCCTGAAAAGAAGACGAGAAAATGAGTATGAAAACAGGAGCAGAGAATAACAATCAGCACAGTGGGACCGAAGGTCGGTGGGAACGATATCGAAACAAAACACACATGAATGCATCTTCATTGATTGGCTCGGTCAATATTATGGGATTGTGGCTGAGTGGAGTGTTCTTAACCAGAAGCGAAGACGATGGAAGAGATGACGTGTGGTCGACGACGATGTGTGGAGAAGATGCATCAAATATCCATTGGTGACGCATCAAATTGAGTTTCTGCCGATTTTGAGGAGATGATTGGTCAGGAAAGGTGAAGTTGAGGATAGTTGAAGAAGGATCTTCGATTTCCAGTTCGATCTGATCTCCTTCCCGACTCATATCATCTTGAAGGGAAGTAGCATGTTCAGAGGATGAATCTGACGATAAAGTGGACTGAGTCGAGGGTAGTGACGCGCGGAGTGAATCAGAAGCATTCGAAGACGAAGCTGATGACGACAGCGTCGAGTGGCTTTCAGACCATGGAATCGAGTTCCTCAGACTCTCCACATCTGACTCGAACTGTCCCTTTGATTCTTGCTCGACAAAGTGCAGATCTGCTGGCTGTTCGATTTGCGTGCGAGCTTCAAGCAAATCAAACGCCGAAGCCAGACAACCATTTTGAAGGAATTGCAAATCCGTCTGAAATCAAAATACGAACAAAAAATCCAAACCGGGTCGATTTCTTCTCCCACAATCCCAAGCACAAGCTCCTGGAAGCAAAGCCATCTTTCTGTCTCTTTCCGCCAACTCTCTCCCTCCAACTCCCCAAACCGCATCGAAACAATCCGTCTTGTCAGCGCTTTCACGTTATCCAGAAACGGACCTTCGCTTCTCAGCATGTTCTCCTCCAGAAGCCATCGGACAATTCCATTCAAACAATACACTCCTGATTCTGACGACGCCAGAAACATCTCCTCGGGAGAGAGGCTGTCCTTCCCTGCTGCGTGTTCATTTGTCGAGAAAAGCCCAGTTTCATCGTTCCATTCAGGAATGTCCAGTTCTGAAGCCAGACCAATGAAATCAATCCCGCTCACCTTCTGTTCTGACCCATCCACAAATTCCACCACTCTTGTTGAAGCAAGTCGCCGGATCGTGTCGGCAATGAATTCATTGATTCGGTGTCTCATCTGCGACGTCGGAGGCGGTTCTTCAAAACAGCCACTTTCCTCCACAGAATCCAGCACTGTCTGGAACACCCATCCCAGCGATTGCATGTCCGAACGAAATGAACTCCTGAAAGCACTTTTCAAGAAGAATTACAAACAATTGCGAGTTCGGTTCGTTTCGCAAGAAAGAGTGAGCGTTCACTTGCACTGAACACGAATCAAAACGAGAACAACAAACGCATTTCGATGTTACACTCAACGTCCAGAAAGATATCATCTTCACTCAGCACTTCTTGACCAAGTCCCAGCTTGTGGCGGCGAAACACTGATTGGACGCAATCAACAAACAGAGAGATGAAAAACTAACACCAATCCCAAAAATAAGTCACATACTGTTCGGTTAAGTATGATCCGTTCTTTCATGATCGTCTTCCAGAATGTTGACCATGAAACAAGCCGAGTTGACGATGGCAACGTCAAGTGTCCACGACCTCGATCAATTTCAATCCTTCCGAACTGCATCAGCCCAGGTTGGGGATCTTGAACTATTTTCACAATCGACTGTGCATAATCCAGTTCTGCCATCGTAAACTCCTTCTTCACAATTTCTGACGCAAAGTGACTGATATCAGGTGTGACTGGATTCATCGGCGGCAAAACTGTCGAGTACGACGGAGGATTCTCATTTGGCAAGGTTCGAGAACTGGATTCATCAGACATTCTGATCAACCCATGAATCCAATACCAGCAATCCCTCTTCAACAAACAGTGCACTATGTGCACTGATTCTCGTTGTAGAACATCAAAAAAGATATCAAAAACTGATTATCAGACATTTCAAAGGAGGTGGAATAGAAGGGACGACGTGGAATACAAATCAAAACTGGGAGAGAAAATCGTCACCTCTCCTTCAAACAAACAAGATCCGTGAAGTACGTCCTCTTTCCGCATTTACTGACCGATGAATCAGTGCTGGATTCCTTCGAGTGTCGAGCGGACAGCGTGGAGAACGAATCAGCTGACACACAACCAGAAAGAGCACTGAGTGCAGCATCAGCACAAACATCAAGACCAAACGATGGGTGAGTGGATCTTGTTGGGAATCAGCAGACTTGGAGTGGTGTTGCGGCAGAATCGTTCGAGGAACGTGCGAGGTGGATTCGTCGTCGATGGGTGAGTGTGGGGCAGATCTGAAAGTGGGCACGCGGGTTGATTCGAACAGTCACACCGCATTCTGAAAGGGAGTGTTGAGAGAATGTCGGCGACAGCTGTCTTTGGAGAGAATCGAAAGGTGAAGAAAGGGTTGCCATCGAAGCGAGGTCAGTTCGTCCATCATCCACAAACCGACATTTCTTGCTCAATCAGAACTGGAATCAGTGGAATCTCCATCGCAGTGGATGTGTCATCGCGTGGTCGCATCGAACGATATCGAAGTCTGGGCAATCATGGCGACAGTTGACAGCAATCTGTGAAACAATGGAGTGTCTGGCGTCTGATTCGGAGTTCTCAGTTTGAAAATGTTGGATGGATGATGAGGTCTGTGGGAGAAAGAGGAGGAAATGGGAGAAAAATGAAAAAGTGACAAACACTGAGTAAACTGCTCATATCCAAAGATGCCAACGGAGAAGTGAGTAACCCCGATGAAAGATGAGCTTCTTGACGGTCGGAGCTGTTGTCGATGAGGTGCTTCGACGAACTCGAACAAAGACAGGTTTTGGCAGTTTCATCGAAGTTCCCAAACATTGACAGCGAGATGGATCATCATTGTGTTGTTCTCCTTCCGAATCATCTTTCCAATTGATGAAAATAACACTTCCCAAAAGCTGAAAGTGTCCAGTCCATCAGCCAGTCCCTCTTCGTTCAGCTTGCACAGAAGTGCCTTCCATCGTGTCCGCACAAGTAAATTGGTATGTCTGAGGTGTTTGTTGATCTCGTTCAGGGAGAGGTGACAGATGAGGGCCGATAAGTCTTGTTCGAGTGAGAGCAAGTGTTGCATGACAGCGTGACAAATGTGATGAGAGAAAATGAATGAAAGAGTTGGCTCGTGATAGATACCCAGCTCAAGGTGAAGAATCAGCAATCTCGTGATGGCGGGTAAATTCTGAGTGTCAAATTCGAGAACGGATCGGTTTTCACAGGAATATGAGACAAAAGGCAACAATGGCTGTAAAAGCTGTTCTAAGATGATCTGGTGGACTGACTCAATCGAAAGAGTTGAAAGGCGAGAGATTTCTTGGATGTTTTCGGGAAGCGCTGGTGTTGTACAGGAAAGGATGGTGTTGACAAAATTAAAAAGAGATTCTGAAGACAGGTTGCCCTCAATCCATTGAGGTGTTGGAGCAAGACGAGTGAAGAAGCCAGAATCGATAAATGACAATCGTTCGTTTTGAGGAGATGGATGAATGGCATATCGCAGCAGGTGGAGAGAGAGATTCACGAGTGACTTATAACCGCTTGTCAGGAGGGTTAGAATCGCTTCAGCAAAACCTTCTGCGCTGTTGTCTTGTCGTGGGGCGAACGACGAGAGAAGATCGATATTGGAGGAGAGAGGTCGAATAAGGCTCACCAAACGTTCTAACACGATTTCTGCTTTGCGCAGAGTTGCATAATCCAACGTGTTTCCTTCCTCGATGTATCTTACGAGAGAAAGAAAAAATGGAGATGCTTCTTGAACCGTTTCGAAGTGAACTGTTGGTGTCGCCAGGAAGAGTGGTGGTTGAATGGATTCATCGAATGGTTGATGCGTTTCTTTAGAAATAGCAGACATTCAATAATCTATCAAGAAATCTGATCGCACCCTTCATTGGTGCTGCTCACTCATTGATGAGAATGCCATGTTGTTTGTCCCTCCCCAAGATTCTACGCAGTGGAAAGACCCAACCGAAATCACCCAGATGAAATGAGCACAGAGACTCCAATTCTGACCCACACGTTGAGATTTTCGAATAAAAGAATGAATGGAAAGTGTGCATGCCATGATCTGACAAAATGTACAATCCCCATGATTATAATGAATTGATTCAAATCTGCACAGAAAGATTTGCTTGCCTCATTCTTCGTCGAGCAGCCATCTCTTTCTCGAAGTCAAGCCGGATCTTCTCCAACTCGTCCTCCTTAGCCTTCGACTCTGCCTCGATTCTTCTCTCCTCTTCCTCGTTCTCCTTCAATCGTTCGTTTCTTCGTCTTTCAAGTTCTCTTTCCTGTTCAAGCAGCTGTTGTTCCACCTGTCTCATCTTCTCCTTTCTCGCCGTTTCTCTGCTTCCTTCCCTCTCCTCTCCCTCATCCCTTCTCCTCCCTCCCTTCACCTCGGGCGAGCCTGTCTGTGGTTTCCAACTGTCTTGCGTTCGAGTTTGGGGTGTCCATGTTCTCTGAATCTGTCTTTCCTCGTTCGAGTCGCTCGAAGTTTGATTTCCACTTTGGAGAATGTGATCTGTGCCGACTTTGTTCACTTTCGGATCAACGTGTGATTCGTTCTCTTCTTCAACCAAACTCTTCGCTCGTTCCTTCGTCTGTTTCTGGCGAGCCAGCTCTTCCTGCTCGGCCTTCCACTTTGCTTCGTATTCCGCTCGCAGTTGTTCCTCAACTTGCTTCCGAATCTGTTCCTCCATCTCAATTCGACGAGTCGCTTCTTCTTTCTTTCTCTCTTCTTCCTCTCGCTGTCTCTCTTCTTCCTCTCGCTGTCTCTCTTCTTCCTCTCGCTGTCTCTCTTCTTCCTCTCGCTGTCTCTCTTCTTCCTCTCGCTGTCTCTCTTCTTCCTCTCGCTGTCTCTCTTCTTCCTCTCGCTGTCTCTCTTCTTCCTCTCGCTGTCTCTCTTCTTCCTCTCGCTGTCTCTCTTCTTCCTCTCGCTGTCTCTCTTCTTCCTCTCGCTGTCTCTCTTCTTCCTCTCGCTGTCTCTCTTCTTCCTCTCGCTGTCTCTCTTCTTCCTCTCGCTGTCTCTCTTCTTCCTCTCGCTGTCTCTCTTCTTCTTTGATTCTGTTCTCTTCTTCCCTCGCTCGTCGCAATTTATCTTCCCTCTCTTCTTTCTCTTTCTCTCTCTGACGCTGAGCTTCAAGTTCTTCCTGAATCCTTTTTTCTTCTTCCATCTGCTCCTTCCTTGCCTTCTCTTCCCGCTCCTTCCGCTTCTTTTCTCGTTTCAGGAACGCCTGTCGCATCTCCTCCTCTTCAGCCAGTCGAGCAGCCTCAATCCGTGCCTCCTCTTCCTCCCTCCTTCTCTCTTCGTCTTCCTTCTCCTTCAGCCTCTCTTCCTCCAGTGCTTGTTGTCGTAACTTCTCTTCTTTCTGCCGTTTCTTCTTTTCTGCTTTCTTTCTTTTCTCTTCTTCCTGTTTTCGTTTCTCTTCCTGTTTCTTCTTCTCCGCTTCCTCCTTCTTTCGTTTCGCTTCCTCTTCTTTCTTCTTCTTTGCTTCCTGTTTCTGTTTCTCCTCTTCCTTCCTTCTTCTCTCCTCTTCTTCTCTTCTCTTTCTGTCCTCTTTCTCCTTCCATTCTCTCGCAACCTGTTCACATTCGGTTGTGTCCTCATCGTCAGAAGAGCTGTCGTTCAGGTAAGCGCGTTCCTGTCTGTCTTTCTCTGTGAACAGGTACGACCCTTCGATGATGTCTCGGAGAGTGTCTTTCAGAGCGTAGACGGTGGATTCTGGGAGAGGGAGGAGAGGGAAAGAGATGAAAGAAATGGATAAAGATGAAGAGAACGAGGAGAAGGAGAGAAAGAAATAGAAAAAAAGATGTTTGATGAAATGAAAGTTTGTGAACTATGAATGTTGAACAAACTTTTAGCCTTTCCTCCATTCAGGATCTTCTCCAATCGGTTCACAACACTCTCCACAATGTCCAGCAGTGTTGTGTGCAGAGCAGTCTCCAACCTCGACAACACAAAACACAAAATCTGCAGTGTGATGTCATTCGGCTTCCGAGGCGTGCATTCGTCCATCAGCTGAGTCACAAGAATTCGCATGTTGGATGCTGGAAGAAGACCATGCGAGAGAAGATCACAAAGATACATTGCGAATTCTTCAGCGTTCTCCACTCTGAAATACCAATCATCTTCCGAAAGCGAGTTCTCGTTGAAATCAGAATCTCGATTCCCACACATTTCTCCGACGAGTTGTCGGATCGCCATGTCAGCCACAATTTGATTGAAAGGAGTGGTTTTGCATTGCCCTGACAGAAATGTGAGTTCTGAAAGATGATGCTCGAACTGCATGCGAAAGGCTGACACTTCCACTGCTTGTTTGAAGAGCACTTCAGCAGCGACTGAAAGACATGCAGTTTTGGACATGAATGGAGCGAGTCGCTGGTGTCGAGTGTCGAAGTCTGGTTTGGAGGGAGAGATCGCGAGAATGGTGAGAAAGGCAGAGACGTCGGGATGTGCGTTGGGGATGAAGACGATCGCGTGTGTTTCACCGTCTTCAGTGTATTCATTTGGATGGTAGATGTTTGGATTGAGAAGACGAGAGAGAGAAGGAGCGGGTGTGAAGGGAGGGTAGGACGACCGAGAAATCATCGTCAGAACGCTGTTGACGTCTCTTCGGAGTGGATCGGGAAGCGATGGAGTGGCTTCGGCGTGCTTCAGGAATTCAACGATGACTTGGATCATTTCGTGGTCTTCTTTCTCAACGAAACTGCCGACCGAGCTCATCAGACGAGAGATCGCTGACACAATCACTTCATTCTTCCAGGGATCTTGTGAACCTTCCAGAATCGACACAAAGAGTTCGTGAATGAACTCTGGTGGGATCAGGCCTTCTGAGATCATTTCGAGGAGGGTTGTGACGTGTTTGTCAGCAAGTGATTTCTTCTCCTTGACTAGTGATGGTTTGAAGAGAGTTTTCAAGAATTCAGCGAATTGTGTGATGGCAGAGCCAGCAAGGAGAAGAACGAACGAGAACTCCTTCTCCATCTGCTCCGGATCGCACAGTTCTGTTCTATCGCCTGTTCGGAACTCGATGGCTTTTGAGATCAGAACCATAAGCTCCTTGAAATCATCGTTGAGAACTCGAACGATGTACAGCTCTTCTGCAACGCGTACGACATCAGCTTGTTGGTCGAAGAACTCGATTAGGTCTTCTGCGGTGTCATTCAGGTTGTCGTGGTCCATAAACAGGCCATCAATGTAATCTCGTCGAGTTTTTTCTCGTTCTGGGTTGATCACTTCCAGTTTCCTCTGGCAGAAATTCTTGAAGGATGAGATGTGTGGAGGTGTTGTCGAGATTGCCGGGAGTTTTCTAAACGATTTCATAAGCACATATTCCTCTTCACTGCCATCATCGTGAACATGAGTCCCCATCTCCATCGAAGTTGGATCTGACGTATGAAGCGGCCCATGGCATTTTGAACATCGTTTATTCGTGCAATATGATTGTGATGAGCGGCTGGATGTTTTTGATGACTGGCGAGTGTCGGTTTCGTCGTCGAAATCGGAATTGAGAAGCGCCTCGGCCATCAGACGAACTAAGTCTGAATCACCGCCCGCTGTGATCCGCGTATGCTTATCATCCTCAATAAGGGATACAAAACCCTTCACTTCCACTTTTGGAGGCTTGCTCGCTTTTTTGGCTGATGGTTTATTTGTGTTGATCGATTGGTTTGGTTGATCCGGACGAGGGGCTGTTTGCACGCCAGGGAGGGAAAATGGAACTTGGGCACTGACTCGTTGAGGGGTTCGAAGGTATTTCTTCATTTCCAAAGTGTACGAGTGATTTGGGGAGATCCAGAGCGGCATGAGCAAGGCACAAGCAACTGTGTCGAGTTCTGTGTCCAATTTTTGTCTTTTGAAGTCATCAGAAGTTAATGATTTTATTGTTTGTTTCCACATTCCTGCAATTTCTGGCATCTGTTTCGGTGAGTTTGAGATGGTCAACAGCGTGTTCATTAAACTCTCATAGCCTGTCCGATGCTCCCAATACAGCCGTTGGCATGAGTTCATAAGAAGTTTTTGTACACACGCAACATATGCCAGATCGTTCCCTCGTTTCAGACATTCGTTTGCGACGGCGTTTAGAATGGTTTCGATGAACGGGATGGTCACGTGATCTGTTCTAATCATAAATTCCAGACATGAAAGACACGGGAAGATATATTTGCGGAAATATGACAAGTCATCCTGAATGTTGGATGTTTCCTTCGACTCTTTTCGAGTGCGAAATCGATCAAAACAGAATTTGCGTGTAACCTCTTCCAAACGTCTCTCGAAGATGGAATTAATCGTGTCTCCCTTCCCATTTGTAACATGGCCCACAACAGTGAGGACATAATGGGCAACTGGCAGGAATCGATTTGATGTCACGCAGTATGACACGAATATGGTCATGAACTGGCAGGAGCCCTTTTTTGTTTGAAGTAGGTCCATAAAATCAGCTCGGCATTGATCTGGAGTTGATACAGATGGAGATTTGACGAGATGGATGTGGTTCACAACTCTCTCGTTTTTGAGGGCAGCGATGGCTGTGTCAGACCTGTCAAGAAGCTGACGGAGATCAGACGCTTTTTCCTCTGTTGTAAGAAGAATTCCTTTCGATTGGGCTTTTGTGAACACCTGAAGCAACATATCCTCGAACTGCGTTTCGAGTTCCTCGCAGGCTGTCGCTGCCCACATTTTAACCATCATTGATCGAAGTGAGCTTTTCTCAATATGATTCCACGCTTCGGGAACGAGTAAGAGAAACTGAACGAGCATGGTCATGTGCACGCCAGTTGGTCCAGATTTGTCGATCTTGCCCAGAAATATAGGTGGGACTTTTGGGAGTAATTTTGGGTCAAAAAGACCCATTTTGAGTAGGTCGTGAAAACATTGGATAAATTCTCTTCCTTTTTCCAGCCAGACGAGCTTGAGAGCAGATGACGATTCTTCAGTGCTTTCCTTTTCCATGACATCCACCACAGTCGTGGCAAGAGTATTAAGCACATAAAGGACGTGTGTCTCGAATACAAAGCCAAAGTTCAATCCCACACGAGCTGCTCGCTGTTTCAGGAGGGTCATAACTTTAGCGTAGTTTTCCCTGTTTTGTTGCTCAGTTAGGAAGCGTTCGTACATCTTCTTGCAGACATTAGACCAGGCAGCTTGAGATTCAGCATGTCTATAGATGGCAGTTGTGACAGACTCCGCACTGTCCGAACCGACTCGATCGAACAGCTTGTCAAGTTTAATATCGTCTGGTGTGATCTCCGAGGCCCGATATGGTTCTAATTCTGTGATTACCCCATCGAGACTTGTTAAGGGCCCTTCGATCTTCCATCGACGCTTGGCAAGAGGGATTTCTGAGTGTGACTCGATCAATAAATGAGTTTCGGACTGTTGATGGGTCACAAAAGAGGAAAGATGCAAACAGCAAAGTCAAATGTAATAGTCATTTTCATTTTGACATATTCTCTGTGAATGGCGAAAGATTTCGATGCGCTTTTTTCCAGAACATTTTTCTTTGAAAAAGGTGGAAAACCTGTCCAAAACAAACCTCATTATTGCCCGAAACAACTGAGAAGATTAGTGTCACGAGCTGTTCCACAGGGATCAGAACGAACGATGATAGTGACGAAAATGACTGGATTTGGTAGAGTGCACTTGACGACTTTGTGACCGGATCTCTGTGAGAAAAAGGGAGGAAGAGGGGAATATAGTGGAGAAGGGGCAAAGATAGTGGGCGAGGAGGGTAAACGTGGGCAGTAAATCCGGAAATGTCACCGTTGCGAGAATTCTGGATCCTTGGCGACCATTGACGAGAAAACGAACTACAATTCAGTAAATTAGATAAAAGGACGTGAAACCTGCAGTTGAATCAGACGATGGACGGAACGACATGATTCCGATAATAAGTTCAACAAATTAAGGGCACATTCTGGTTTCCAAGTCGCACCCACGCTATCCAAGAAAGATGAATCTCGTCATAATAAGCTCCAAGATCATACAGTCGGATTAGAAGGAAGAAACGTACATGGTTAAATTGGGTGAAACGAAGATGAATTATGATACAACCAAATGAAATCCCTGAACTCTAATGATAAGAAGGCCCGGAAAAACGTCAACTGCTCTCAGATGAGCGATTGGGCCAAAAGAACGGAAGAGACATGGCATTCGGATTCGTTTTCGACAATCCGTTGATATTGTCGGAATTGCCATCGCTACGCCTCAACACTTCCGAAGCAGTGTGAGCCCGTCTCGGCACATGTGCGGAGTTCAGGCCTTTGCCGGAAAGATGTGGCGTCGGCGGGCAACGATCGGAGTCGGATGAGCACAATTTGTGTTCCCGAGATTGATATTCAGAACGACATAAGAGTGGAGTGTCTCCAAAATGATCATTTTGGGGTATTTCTCGGACTGGGCAATCAGTGTATCGTCGGGAGAGAGGATGGGGGTAATCGAATGAAGCGCGGGAGTAAAGACGGAAGGGGTTATTTTCAGATGTTAAGGTTTGGATGGATGATCTGTTCTCGGAGACTTGTGTTGTGTTCAGAGAATTGAGTGAATCGAACCGCTTCATTTCTGGTGGGGGTGTGAGTGGAATGGTTGTGACTGTAAACGGTGATAACGAGTTTATGGGGAAACAGGCATCAGAGGCAGGTAGCAGTCCACTACAGTTGAATGTGTCTTGATGGCGTTCGTATCTTGGATCGACTGCAATACTTTTGTTCAAGTCTTGTTTCGACTGAGGTTCATTTTGGTCCGTGTTGATTTCAAAACTCTGAAAAAATGGAGAGGAAGGATAGGATAAATGATGAATGAGGGGGTTGTTGACAAATGAGGATAGTGATTCAGAAAAATGAAAGGGAGAGGAGAAATGAAAAGTGGTGAACAATGGAGATGAAGATGACTCGAAACAGACATTCACTTTGGGAACATGGATGTTAGCAGTCGTCATTCAGATAAAAGTGTTGTTTGAGAAATGAAGGAACCCGATCTTGAGAACGGGAATTCTGACCCCATAAATCGCACTCAAAAGCCAGTGTTGTCGGGCCCTTTGATTTGACTTTAGTCACGAGAAAATGACTTAGATCGAAGTCACGGCTGGAAATGACTTAGTTCTAAGTCACCGTCTTCCATAAGTGAATTTCTGAGAGAAAAATCGAGGATCACGGATGAAGTCATGAATATCAAGTATGAACAACTCTTTCACACAATCTTTTGGCAGAGACACATCATTACAAACGAAAATAGAGACATGGAGCAGAGAGAAGTGCGGACAAAGCAGAACAAAACGTGACACAATCCACAGCGACCATTCAGATAAATAGCCGTGACATAGTCAGAAAAAGGGGTTTTCCGTCCGAGATGAGCACTCCACAGACGAGAGTCGGCGATTTGGGAATTTGATTAGTCATGAGAGAATCCGCCAGGACAAAAATTGTTGGATTGTTTTGTCGATCCATCGGAAGGTTGCTGACCAACGTGATGGAATCACCGAGAGATATGATGTCAAGAACTGGATATAAAGTCGAAAAAGGAAACACTTCCATACCTGACAGTTCTAGAAGTGATTGAAAGAAGGAGACGTCGTAGATCACCATATTTTGGTGATGAAGACTAAAGAGCACTTTCTGACACTTCTAGTCAATCCCTCACAACTTTGTGAGTCATTTTCGTCAATTTGAATGTATCTCAATAGACACGGCAGTCCTGATGCTGAAAAAATGGTGATTGTGAAACGAGTGAAAAAAAACATCTACTCTGAGTCTTCTACTCCCCTCAAAACCAGAGATGGCGAGAGTTCTTGTGGGAAAACGCGAGGAAAAACGATATTGGCATCGACATGTCTCTTCTTCTCTGGAGAGTGGTGCGTCCTTTTGGTTTGATGACGATGAGATGTCGTGTTTCTGAAAAAGGACTGAAGAGGGAGTTGATTGTAATTGATAATCAGACCTCTGACAATTCCAATTATCAATTCTTGACGACACAACATCAAGAATGATTGTTGACGCGAAATGGAAAGAGTTGGTGAGAGGGAGGAAATACGTCTTCCAGATCATTTCATCTGTAGAAAGGTGACAAAGAAAGAGAGGAAACACAAAATGAACGCTACGACTCGTGAAACAGTGTTGATCTCTCACAATTCGCATAAATCAAGACTTAAGGGACACCCAGGAATCTTCTCCTTTCTGTGAAATGAAATGACTTAATCAATCCTCAAACTTCCCACTCGACACAATCGTCTCCATGGTACCATACATCATCTTCACTATCTTCTGTTTCGTCAACACTGGCATCGGTCTCTTTTCGTCCGAGACAAAAATCTTGATTCTTTGACAAATTTGGTTTTTCATCAGTCTTCTGCGGTTTGTTCAGTTCTTTATAACAAGTTACGATCCTTGATACTTGCTCTGCAGTGAGGGTCTCCGGTCCACACACGGCTCTCAGAACTGTGTTCAAATTCTTTGATTGCAGTCTGTTACGTAGTCGAGTCTTGACTCTCTTTAATGCAGCGAATAGTCTTTCCGCTGCAACGCTTGTAGTTGGTACCGTGAGATAGACAATCGCCAATAATCCGATCGATGGATAATTGCGGTGGATTTCTTTGTCGTTTGCGATATATTGTGCCAGTTCTCTTTCTGAGGTGGTGACAACGTTCAGCCTTTTTAATGTCTGTGATAGGACTGTCCATTCAGCTTCAACAGTTTCGCGATTTGTGGTTAGTGGGAAAAGGACTCTGAATTGTGAAAAGACATGTCCCGCATTGTAAGAAAAGTCACGGTATAGTCCTTGAGCCAGTCCGAACTGTAAAAACTCAAATCCAACCAGTTCGGACGAGGGGGGAAATCGATCAACAATTTGTTTGAGAACACTTTCGAAGAGAAAAGCTGCTCGCTCCTCCTGTTGGCTTTCAAGTGTGATGTCAAATGGTGGGAGGAGATCAGCAAGTTGAATGCGTTTCTGTTTTAATGTCTTCAGATACGATCTTTTCAGCTTTGCTTCCCTTAGCGCAGAGGAACAATCGAAGACGAGGTTGTGGAGCTGCCAAAGATCAAACGTAGTGCTCTGCATTTCGCGTGAAGCTTGCGATAGAGTTTGAAGAATCGAATCGAGAATGGACACATCGGAAACAAAACTCCAAGACATCCCATTCAGCAATTCCCTCCCTCTCTCATCATCACAGAATTTTGAATCGTTCAGGAGAAGGATGATAGATCTGAATTCATTGAGGACAAGAGAGATACACTTCGACAAACTGAGCCACCTCGTCACGACTACATCCACCAGAGCGTAATGGTTTCCGGGTTCGTTTTGTTGTATTTCCGCAAATCTTGCTTTTCTTTTGGAGTGATGAGCGATGTAGTCGAAAGTCTGTCTGAGTTGCTTAACGACTTCACCAAACAACCCCTTGGCTTGATGAATGTGGGGGACAAGTAAGAGAGCGAGCCTGTGCGCAGCACAATGGGTGGTAATAAGTGAAGGAATGAGGGCCCGAAGTTGTGCGGCAACTCCATTGTGGGTCCCAATCATGGAATTTGCACCATCCGATGCAAATCCAACCATCTTCTGAAGATCGATTCCATTCCGATCAAGGAGGTCAACAATCACTCGGAACATCTCATCAGATGTCGATCCAGCAGAACCCATTTGTTGTAGTCCCAGGAGATGACATTGGATTCGATCCCCGTCCCAAAATTGTGCGATCACTGCCAACTGACAGCAATGCACACTATCTGTCGCTTCATCGACAATCAGTGAATAGCATGGTGCTGTGCGGAGTTGGTGAAGTTTATCTTGATTTAGAACTTCCCCAATTGACTGAGTTAATCGCATTTGAGCGTCCCTTGACGTGAACTGCGGTTCTGTTCCTCCATGTTCTGATGAGGTTTTGTTCCAAAGTGTGATCAATGAAGGTAGTTTCGAAAGTGCTATTTCCTCCCTCATAATCCAGTGAAGCTGATGGATTCGCTGAATCAATGTTTTGTCTTTCTTCTTCCCAATTGCTTCCATCATCTTGCCTAGTCTATTATCAGCCTGCATCATCGATCGACCGAGTGATGAATAGTGACTCTGTGATGTCACATGTTGCAAGATAGTTTTTTTTAAATCGACTCTGATCGGGGTGTGAATGAGGTGGTCCATGTGACCACCTCTTTTCGGAATCCATTCATTACAGATTCTGCAAATAAGACCAATTCCATCTTTATTGATCCAGACAGATTCCTGTGATTCATTTGACATGCGACTTGGTTGGGCGAACATTGCGTCACGAACCTGTTTGGACGGTGTGTACTCTTTGTCTAGCATTGCTGAAGTTGTTTGTAAAGCTGTACTGTGAATAGTTGATTCACCTCGTTGAGAATCTGTTTTTTGAGCGAGAGGAAGTCCTAACGGCGAACGTTTGAGATTCATTTCAAGATCAAACCCATATAATTGAGTGAAAAGTGACAAATGACTTACTTTCGATGAAATTTGACTTAGTCTTAAGTCACGGAAAAAAAAGTGAAAAGTAAGTCGAATGACTTGGATCTAAGTCATTCCGACAACCCTGTCAAAAGCAATCGAAGTGAGGTAAGATCAAGTCTTGTCAGTTCTCACAACTCTATATGACCAAGTTTCCACTTGATGCAAATTGTTCTGTCTCCTCAACCACTTTACCGTCTTCTCGATCTCCGTCACCTCTCTTGAGGACACCACAACTCATTTTTTCAGATCCAACACATTTCGACGTCACAAAGTCTACTATCACCAGGGATAATTCCATAAACTTCGACTGTAGTACTGTTCTTCTTGACGAAGTGTTTACATCAGGAATTCTCTCCTTCTCGATCACAGTTCACACCGTCAGAAACGAACGTCTGTTATCTTTCGAATTTATCCTTTCAGAAGGATATGGAAACGTATTCTTTGGAGCTGTTGATTCAAACAGTCCATTTCCACAACTTCGGCAAAAATTAGGATGGACTGTGGATCGTGTGTTTCTCCCACTTTTTCTTACCCTCCAGATTCTGTCGGATATGACACGTATTATGGTGACTTGATGGTAAAGCTCCCAACACGCCGCACGTACAAGTTGTGCCATACAACGATGACTGGAGGAGATTCAATACGAATGGAACTCGATCTGGATTCTCATCCAAGAAATGTACGTTTCTTCGTGAATGGGGAGGCAGGTCGTTGTTATGTGACGGGGGTCCCAGAATCTGTCCGAATCGGCGTTTGTTCTTTCTGAATCACTTTCAAAACATGTTTTTTAGTTCTCTGTCTGTGTTCGAAACACAATGCTCAGAATCGATCGAATTTCACGGCTCAAGCAGCCCACACCGTTTGTGGGGGAGATGTGGGAAATTACGTGGGGGGAATAAACACTACTCCAAGACTCCCTTCGAATGAGAGATCCAACACCCAACTCGAAACCAAAGATCTCGTGATGATCTGTTTTTATGGACTATCACATCATATTTTCACATCTTTGGTCATCATCTTGCCTATTTCTGCATTATACATCAACAATAGATGCTTTCTGATCGTGTTCTCAACTTGATCAATTATCGTCACGAGACAGCCCGTTCAGTGGTGAAACAACGTTCTATTCTTGTTTTCTTTGACTACACCCTTCTTCTTCAATCTCTTTTTCTGAAAGGCGAGAGAACACACCATCCATCCTGAAAGACCTTTGAACGTCTGAAAACAACGGGAATATCGTCTACCGCGAGATCTGATTATGCATTTACATTGCGTCATTTCAGACAGAGAATCAAGATCGTATAAAAATAGGGATTCGAAGCTGAAATGGTGAATCAGATTGTCGTCGCCTTTTCGTCAGGTTGGTATCGCAGTGTGAAGGTGTGTAACAGTGATCTGTCCAGCATTCTGATGGAGGAACAATGAGAGAACGGAATCCGCACAAATGAGTTCGGAGTCATTAGAGAAGGGCGGCTCGACACGTCAAATGTGAACTCAATCTTCAGGCAGTTCCACGTTCGATCCCAGCAATTTCAATAGTTGTAGGCAATCTTGGACAAGAAGGAGACTGTGATTTTCGTCTGTGTCGTTCAACATCATCTGTTCGAGTGTGTCTTCGAAGCCTTCCGAAATCAGAGCTTGGATTATCCGTTTCCCAGATTGGACTGTTTCTGGGCCTTCTATCTTGCATTCTTTGAGCGAATTATTGATGTTGTAGAGAAGAAACCAGATATCAGCTTCCCGTTCGATGTAAGAGTGACAATTAGAAAATGCAATTACAATCGGAGATGCGAGAACAAATTCCAATGTCGGTTGATGAAAGGGACCAATGACAATGAGTGAGCTCAAGAGATTCACGAATGAGAGGAACAAGTCTTCATGGAGCATGTTTCGATTTGTGATCAGAAACGTCACAAATTGAGACGATGGGAGTACGACCTTCTGAAAAATCATTTCACGATGGTTGAATGTATCGGCTGCAGAAGTGATGCCGAGTTCTCTGAGATAGTATGGATTTGCGAGGTTGATGCAATCCGTGATGATCAAGATGAGATTTTGAAATATCGTTTCATTTATTGATATTGGAAGTGTGTGAGGTTGAACAGTCGCGAACACATTGCTGATGAGATCTGATTCCACGAGATTCGTTGGAATGACAGATGACGAAGTGCTTATTGTTTCTCGAAGGAACGACAACGCTGCATCAACCACAGTCGAGTGGGGAGATGACAGCAGAGTGAGAATGCTCTCAACGAAGCCCGAAGGGGATCTGTTCGTTGAGGGAGCGAGGTCAGTCACGAGTTTCGCTGGATGACCTGGTTCCTCCCTCCAGTCTGGTTGGACGTTTTTCAAAAAGTGGACAGCTTTGTCCTGAAGGGCTGTGTCGAATGGGTATTCAGCTTTCACGAGGGCAATAAGTGAACAGTAAATTGATGATTGGTCTTCAAGTGACAATTCAGAGTTCACATCGAAATTCAGGAATGCGTCCATTGAGGAATGGGTTTTGATCGATCTCATGTTCGCTCGCTTGTGCACACTGCCTGTTCAATCTGCTTCCACACATCTCCCATCTCATCCTCTGCCTTCTTCTGATCAGTCATTGTCTGATATTGTGTGTCATCACCTCCACTCTCTTCTCTGTTTTTTTTCGTCTTGCTTCATCTGTATCGTTCGTAAATCTCATTGATTCGTCATTTCTTTCATCTCTTCTATGTGTGGATCCAGGAAGAAGTGATTCGGGGATATAGCTCATCGCTTCGGAATTGTTCAGAAAAAGAGACTTTACCAATTCTTTCTCAGATTCGGACATTTTTGGAATCAGGTATGATTTTCATGAGCATCGCTTCTCCTTTTTCGTGTTCTCTCACCATATCGATGTTTTCTTCCTCGATGAGTGTTTTTGAATGTTTTATCTTTCAAATCACTTCCCATCTCTCATTGTCTCGTCCCATCAGATCTAGATGAGCTCCCTTCTCGCTGTGCGATTGCAGAGTCATGTGGTCTTGTGTCGATCCTCTCTGGCATCGCGTCATCTCACAGCTCGATTGGATTGAAGGTTTGTTTTTCATTCATCTCATCCTCGAATTCCATTGTCTTTCAGAGTGTTGCTTCCGGTATGTTGGCATTTGTTCAAAATGCTATCGGATCACGTGATATTCAGACTACGGTTCATGCAATGAACGATCAACTTGTCGAGCTTCGCACAACCGTATGCAACATGGCAACGCAGCTGACCGAACAGTTTGGAAGGATAGACAGCCGACTGATGAAACATGATTTAATTCTAAACCGTCTCGATGACAAACGAAGATTCAACATGCTCCAACAATCCCGATTCCAACGATGGTCCAAACAGGGGGCAGATGCTGTTGAAATCTACGACGAGGATTTTATCATCCGAACAGGCAACACATTCAGACTTCGACAACGACCAAAAAAAGAAGACACAAACTTCATCCCTAAAACCCTCTTTTCTCCCATAATATGTTCCGATGTCGCCCATCTGTCTTTCTCAATCGTCCAAACAAATGAAGGATATCGTTACGGAGCTTTATCCTCCCATCTAATCGACACAGGAACCAAGTCTGATTTCGACAACGAATACCCAGACGTCGCATGTTGGGGATCCAGATATATAGCAGGTTCCAATTATCCATTGAACGGAGCACGTCCTCAACGAAAGTTTCACGATATTGTTCTTGAAACAGATTGTCGGGATGGACAACCGTTATTCAGACATATGAAGGACAGTAAAGTTGGCTCAATTATTTCCGTCAATCTCTCGCTGCCTTTCCGATTCGCGATCCAGATTCTTCATCCTTCTGTTTCTGTCACCGTCAAGTCTCTCACTTTCACAGCCAAGCCAACACTGAAAGGAGAAAGGGAGACCTACAATTTTCGGAATTAGACAAACACATGCACGGTTCTCTCCGAAATTGGGTTATTTTCCACAAACACTTCAATCCTATCCAAAAAATCACCACGTCATCTCGATGTCTTCTTTTTGACAGAGTTTGAATGAAACACTGGAGTCATGATGTTTAAAGAATGTAGTCCAAGAAGTTTCAAGCATCCACCACGCTGTATTGGAGAAAAGATGGCACAAAGGAAAGGAAGATGAAGAAAGACCAAAACAGAAAAAGCGGGCGATGGTCAAAAAAGAAAATGACCAAAAGATCAGAACATATATCAAACAAATCTGGGATGGTTGTGGAATGGCGGGAATGCGGGGCGCATCCCATGTTGACGAGATAAATGAGACGTGTATTGGAGATGGTCCAAAAGTCGAGAATGGGAAAGATAATCTGATCGCAATGAATCATTCGGGGACGTAAGGAAGATTTTGGAGAGTGGACGGTTGACGATGTGACAATTAAAGACTGGTGCGTCGAGAACGACGAACTCAAAACAGCAAACTAATTCTGGACGATCAGAGGCGATACCAGAATCTGTTCATCTGCACCAGCAATCAGAGCATTCCCAACATCGATGGAGAGTCCACCGAAATGAGAGGGAGTCATTCGAGAGATGTGGCTTCGACGTGTCATTTGAGAAGCAATGTCACATCTCCGTCACATTGGTTTCCAGTAATTGTGAGATTGAGCAAGAATAATAGACAATGTCCACGCCACGACTGACTTCCTTCTCGTGTATCATCATCTGGTCGAGTGTGTCTTCGAAGCCTTCCGAAAACAGAGCTTTGATCATCCGTTTTCCAGATTGGACCGCTTCGGGGCTTTCATATATCCATTCACTCATCGAAAAGTGGACGATGAAGAGAGGACTCCAGAGGGGTATACCGTCTTCGACGAACGAGAGACAACTTGTTAATGCCATCGCAATCGGAGATGTGAGGACAAAATCCGAAGTTGGACGATGGTATGGAGTTATTCCAAGGAGTGTCGCTAATAGAATCATGAAGGAGATGGAGAATTCTCCGACGAGGATGTGGCGATTGGTGATCAGAAATGTCACATATTGGGACGATGGGAGTACGACCTTCTGAAAGATCATTTCACGATGGTTCCATGGTTTGACAACAGTAGTGATGGCAAGCTCCCTGAGAGACATGGGAAAGGAGATGAGAAGGAAGGTGTTGATGATTCTGAGGAGACTGTCGAATATTTTGTCATTTCCGGAAATTGGCAGTGAGTGAGGTTGAATAGTCACGAAAACATTGGTGATGAGATCTGACTCCATGAGATGAGATTGAAACTCGGTTGATGAATTACTGGTTGTTTCACTGAGTAACGACAACGTTTCAACAACCATAGTTGAGTGGCGAGATGACAGGAGAGTGAGAATGCTCTCAACAAAGCCAGAAGGAGATCCATCTGAAGAGGGGACGAGGTGAGTGACGAGTTGATTGGCGACGTGTTTCCTCAGTTGCTTTTGGGTGAGACTCTTCAAAAATTGAACAGCTCTGTCTTGAAGTGCTTTGTCGAATGGGTATTCTAGTGAGTCATTCACACAGGCATCATTGGGGGTGTTCAAAGTTCCTGCTTCGTCTTTCATTGAGAAAAGACAGAGATCAGGCCCTCCATCTCTTTGCCTTTTGTTGAAGTCCTTAAACACCGCATTATTCTTCATCAGACAAGTCTTCGAACTCAGAGAAATGTGATTGAAAAGAAATAACTGAATTTGCGAGTATGAAAACGGGCTTAACCAGCAATAGTGTCAGTAGTACAAAATATCACCCGGATAGATCCTGTGACGATCCCTGATCCCATTTCTCTGCACAAGAGCATCAACGGTTGTGCCGAGTTTCCTGGCAATGACTTCGAGTTTGTCACCACTTACGACCGTATACGACCGAACTATACCTCTGTCTGCCGCCGCTTTTGGCTTCATCTTCTCACGAAGTTCTTTTATCTTCGTCTTTTTAGCCTCTATCTCGGCATTCGCTTGGTTCAGGTCATTCCGAAGTCTCGTGACTTGATTTGACAGCGATGTATTTTGCCTTTCGACACTTTCTTTCTGATTCACTGCTGTCTGTCTCCCTTGCTGTGCTTGACTGGCCCTCTCCTCTGCTCTCCTCTTCTCCTCTTCTGCCCGTGTCACTTGAGCTGTCAGTTGTTGGATGCGTCTCTCCATTTCTGATGAATGCTGTTTGAGTGTGGAGAGTTCCTGTTCCATCGATTGAACCGTCACTGTCTCCATCATCGTGAAAGGTCCATCTGAAACATCAGCCAACACAGTGAGGACTTGTTGGATTTGGCGACGCCCTTCGTTGGAGAGGAATGTTCTTCGAGAGAGAGTGTCAAGAGAGGAGTGGAGAAGTCGTTTGTTTGCCAGAGGAAGACCGGAATCTGAAACCAGTGTCAAAATTCGGGAGATCACATCGAGTAGTTGCATCATCAGTGTTTCATCTTTTCCATCCCAATCCCGAATCAGAAGGGGAACGTGATTCCAGTGAGGTGTACGAAGAATCCCTGAAACATCTGGTCCTAGTCTGGTCAATTCCTCCAACACCGATTCAATTGATAGTGGTTTCTATTACGAATCAACAAAAAGCAGTTCAATTTGTGAGGAGAAGAAACAGACTGGCGATGTTGGTGATTCGATTTTCGAGTTATCCTGATGGAAACGGAGATCAATAAGGAAGGAAATGTGAGAAGAACACGGAAAATTAGCAAGAACAATCAGGAATACCTGATCAAGATCGCTAATCATGAAGTGGAAGTTGGATCGACTCACAAGTTTTTAGTCAAAACTATCTGAGCAACAATCACACACAATAATTATGGTTCTGTGTCAATGAGGAAGGAAATGATGCTCACATGAAAAGAATGAGTGAGCTTTGAGTTTTATTGCTGGTTTTGTGAGGTGAAGAAATAAAGAGAATAAAAACTCACTGTATTGCAGTCGATTGAATCTCACATCTGAACAGGAATCGTTCCCCCAACCATCTGTGCCTCTTTCACAACTTCCACTGATTCGATTGTCACTGAATCGTTATGTACATGGATGTACACAGCGAATCGGAAGGGAACAGGGATGTTTGTGAAGAAGGTTGGCTGTGTCTGTCCATCTTGCGACATTCGAACAGTTCTCCTTCCTTCTCGTCCATCTGCCTCGATCACCACTCGCTGTCCAGCTGCTCCCGCTAGACACGCCACATTGTAACTGGAAGCATTTGCATTCAACCATGCCCTTGGTGTTGATGGATGTAGATCCCAACCCCCTGCTCCTCCTTTCAGATTGTAGAATGAAGTTGTCTGAGCATTGGCTGCGAGTGCCGAAGAGATGACGCCGATCATGTGATTGGCCGAAATACTTCCAACGATCAGCGAGAGGCGAGCAACAACAGCACCGAACTCGAAAGAGACGAGACACCCACCATCAATTTTCTGTTTGGTGAACATGTTTCCAGAGAGAGAGTAGTTTGATGAATGGAAGAGTTCGATGACTGCTGCGCCCACTTTGCTTTGTCGTCTTCTTTCTTCCTCTTTCTCTTTCTGTCTTTCCAGACCTTCTTTGATGAGATGTTGGTTGGTTTCTCTTTCCGCTTGCAGTTCGGCCATCTGTCGTTCAAACTCCTTCCTTCGCTCTTCTTCTTTCTGTTTCCATTCCTCTCTCTCCTTCTTTCTCCTTTCTTCGTTCATCTTCTTTTCGAGCGATTTCTTCTCTCTCCTTTCTTCTTTCCACTTTGCGTCGTTTCTCGTTCTCTTCCATTTCCACTCGAAGTCGCTCAACGTCGATACCAATCACTCCTTCCTTCTTCTCTCCCAATCCCACAAATGACGAAGGGAAGTGTCGGATCAGTATCCATCCAACCAGTTTCCCAATCTCGCTTCTTCCTTCGTCTTCTCCACCTCTCTCCTCTTCTCTCCCAATCTCCACAATCATCGACCGAAGTGTCCATTCAATCTCCGACAGTGCTGCTCGGCTCCGATTCACAACTGAATATCGACTTTCTGATTCTTCCTTCTTCCCTTCGTTCATCTTCTTCTTCGCTTCGGTCTTCTTCGATTGTTCGTCATTTCGCAAGAAATACTTCAGTCCCATGCAAAGCGAGTCCAGTGATTTCAGAACTGAAAGTCCACATCCACGTCCAATCCCATCTCCACACGAAACAATCATTGAGCTTTGTTTGCACAGCCCTTCCACAACTCCACTGTTCAGAACTCCTTCCACATCTCCTCCCGACATCGACACACGGCACAGATGCCTGACACATTAATCATTCAACAATCAAGAAATGAAAAAGAAAAGAAGAGGAGAACGAGAAAGAAAATGGAATAGATGAGAAGAAGAGAAAACACACCCAACCACTCGCGATGCACTTTCCACAACTTTCGATGATGATTTCTGAACATCAACAGAAACATAAACAGATGCACAAACCGAAAAAAGAAAAAAAAGGAAAAAGTGAAGAGAAGGAAGAAGAGGCACACAGAGACGAGATTCACGAGTGATGGAAGAAGACTGCTCACTCCAACACGAAAAGGCAGACTCGCTCCACTCACAACAACCGACACAATCCCAGAAACAGACACCTGAACACCAAACATCATTCAGCAACAGAAGATGGGGAGAGGTCAAGACAATCACGAAGAAGATGACGAAGAAGGTGATGGAAAGAACAAAAAACAGACAAAAAGCTCCTCGGAACAGGGATTCGCCAGTGTTGAGCACAACTCTTCCAACAATCCCGATGACATCACTTCTTCACTCAGTTTGTGAATATCGTTGTTCTCTGAACAGAGAATCACACAAACACGATGAAGAGAGAATCGAACGAACGACAAGCACAATAACGATAAGAGAGAAAGATGATCAACAATGCATCAATAAAGAACAATAGAAGGATGAACAAACCCGACAAGAAGAGAGAATAGACCACAAGAGCCGTTTTGTGTTTCGACGATTCATCGCCATCTCTGTATTTCTGCAGACAATCTGCGATCAGTGGACCCTGCACATGAGAATGATATGAAGATGAAAAATCAAAGGAGAGATTGGAATTGAAATGTTCAGAGAAGTGAAGAAATGACGAGCGAGATTCGGAGAGAATAAATCAGTGAATAAAGAATTTCGATCCAAAAGAATGAACTAAACCAGATCTCGTTCAGTTCTTGTGGGATTCACTGATCCTGTGAAAGAATTCAAGGAAGGTTCAGGAAGCATTTTGAGAGAATGCTTAGACAAATGTGGGATGATCACCACCCAACTCATTATTTCTAAACAACACATATCTCCTAAATTTGTGGCGAATAATTAATCATATCAGTCGTGATACTCCTGTCATTACTTGGATTCTGTGAAAATGAGGAGTTGTGCCCTTAATCGGTCATGTTGTTCTGTTCAGCATCGCTCCTCTTCTTACTTGTCCATTTCGATTGCTCTGCTGAATGTAATTTGTCGCCGTTTGGACTTTATACACTTGCCGAAGTCGAAGAGTGTGTAAACACCATCACAGTCTGCCCTCTCCATCTCGTCTTCATTTCTTCAGTGGGACAAAACAAATTCCGAATTTACTACCGCGATATCCGTTCTAAAGGAGTATATGGAAAACATGGCTTTCAAAGATATCCTGAAATCGCCTCCTGAACCATATGAAAAGCTAAAACAAGACATCACAGCCAACCTTGACAAAATTCTCGGAGAAGCCACTTCAACTTTTGATTTCTACACGAAAATCCTCGCTACAACGAATTCGATGAAGGATGCTCACACATCTTATGCTCCGCCTTGCCTATCTCTCTTCTATTACATTTTGCCGTTCGTCCTGCTTCCTGAAAGGACTCCCGAATTAACAACTCCTTCTCTCAAAGTGTATGCTCATGTACAGTCTGCATCGAGTTACACGAAAGCATATCTCAAGGAACACACCAACCCTCACGAGAATCTCACCGGGTGTGAAATTACTGCGATTGCCATCGATGGGACGAACTATGTTGAGGGAGAAACACCGATTGAGACGATTGCTAAATGGGCGGACGAATTCATCTCGCTCTCTAAGGATAGGTCAGGAAGGATGAATTATGTTGCAGCGCAAGGCTTCGGATATGCGCGCATGACACTCATATCTCCTCCGGCGCCCACCATCAAAGTGAAGTATATTTACGTCAATCCCGAAACAGAAGTTGGCACAGAATATGAAGCAACACTGGAATGGAAGGCGTCTTTCCAGGGAAACTCCACTATCACAAATATCAACGCACTATGCCCGATCTCGTACGCATCAAACGATGACATATCGACTGTTGTCAAAACACCGTTAGAACTCGAGAAAGAAGCATCCGATTCGATCCACGAACGATTCTTCCCTCAAACTCCGGTGGAAGGCATCAAAATGATCACGCCTCCCGAATCCAACGGGCCATCCTACAAAGTCATTATAATTGATTCATTCAGCATGTATCCGGATCAATTTGCGGCAGCTGCTTACAAACTGTTGCAGCAGGTAAAGACGAGTGGAGCAGAATACCTCATCCTTGATGTTCGTGGGAACACTGGCGGATTCGGAAGGAACACGTTCCAACTGTTGCATTTCCTATTTCCGTCGGTGTTTCCGTCGATGGGGCGGTCTCATTTAAGATCGACTCCTTTCAACACTGATTATCTGACGCTAATGATGTCGGGTGACGAATATCCGCGATCCACGGACAGTCCATACAAGAAACTGAAGTCAATTTCAACAAAATTGTGGGATTTCAAAGAAATGAACGGGTCGTCGTACACTCAGAAATACACACAACAATATTATCTCAACACTGCACCAACAGAGTACAAAGAGCTTGTTAAATCATGGAAGGCATATCCAGGGTTTAGTGGGAAGCCTTTGTATGACCGAGAACACCTGATTGTGCTTACTGATGGAATGTGTGGATCGGCCTGCGGAATGTTCGTCAACCCGATTATAGAACATAATTTAGGGCGAGTTATTGGCGTTGGAGGTATGCCTGGGATGACGAGAGAAGAATATGCAGCTGCTTCGTTCGATGGAGCAAGTGTTTTGAACTCCGGAACGATCCGCTCGATCCTCCCAAAATCAACGAATATCCCCGCATCTTTCCCCCGATCGGGGCAATCAATCACTTGGGCAGCTTTTGGTCAATTCTCAAGCTTATTGAACCAGACCGACAAGATGATGGAGTTCATACGCTTCAACCCTCATCGTGTCCTCCCTTATTTTGTTCCGTTCACTATCGACCGCCAAGTCACTGAAGCCAACCCACATCTCCTCACTTTGGCCGAAAATGCCATCAAAACATTCGACAAATGTGAAGAGGGGGATATTATAGATCAACCCTCGAAATGCGCTTCTGCCACAGGATCTCATCTCATTCGAGGGTTTAAATGCGATCCTGCAACACATTCATGGGATGAGACGAAATGCTTCGTCACAAACGCTGAGCCGGGATATTTCATCAACGCGAAAGGAGAGGCGGAAAAGACACCCAACATCAGCGGATTGGTGTTTAAAGTGACGGTGGAGTTTGGGTGGATTCTGGGGGTGATTATTATGGTATTTATTGCGGTGATTTTGATCATCGCGATTGTTATGATCTGCCGGAAAACGAGAAAGGGACAGATGGATCGAGTTCCAAGATATTCCGAGGGGGCTTCATTTTAAACTATGGTTGATTTAATCATTTCAGATAATTTAGTCTTATTTCGAAGCATATCTCTTTCGGAAACACATGAATTTCTCCTTCCAACCAATTTTTTGCTTTTCCTGGTGTGATACTTTGTGAAATGAGAATTAGATAAAATCATCTGACGACACATGGACTTTGCTCGGAGAAGGGATAGTTGTATAATCCTCGCTGTCCGACATATCTTCAAAATGTGAATCATAAACTGCACGTTTCGGACGAATTCGAATTGGAGTATTGAATTGTCCTTGGGCTTGCTTGTAACGATGCGTGGTGTGAGACTCATCAGAATCTTCAGCGTCGTCGATGCCGTCACTGGCATTGGTTGAAGGATTTTGCGTTGCTGGGAACAAAACATCCAAAGCAGGGAAGACGAGCGACCGTCCAGCATTTGGACAACAAAGAAGGCCTGCGTGATCTTTCCGAGAGAATTGTCGCTCTTTCAGACGGTCAAAGAGAAGAAGATGTGTTTCTGAAATTTTAGTCCCGATTCTGGTCATTTCTTCTTTCAAGTTCTTCTTTTGAGCTTCGTTCAACTTCAAAGTCTTCGTTCTTCGAAAGCTCTCAAACATCGTCGTGATGTTTCGTTGAGTGGAAGAGATCCGGTTAGAGATGCAATTCCACACCAACATTGAATCTGGGCTTGACAACAGTTCGTGTCGTTCGTCTTCGGCGAGGGCAGTCATGTTGCGGAGAATGTTGTGTCTGAGTTCAGCTGTCAGCCTTGGCAGGCCGCACACCAGAGCAATCAGTGTTTCCTTATCTTTCAGTATAGTAGTAAAAGAAGTCGTGAAAGTAAAATAACGCATACATGTCACCATTTTTCTCATGGTTGAGAAGATCATCTTTCGTTGAGATTGTATGGAATAGACTTCATGTTCCACATTGAATTGAATGCACATCGCAAAATAACTTCGTCTTCGTGTATTTCCGGAAAAATCGTGAACATCTGAACGAATCTCCGGAAGTCGGACGAGTCAGTGCCCAACACTTTTTAGAAATGAGTGAGTATCTCACTCAGAAAGAAATATCGCGCATAATCGCCACTTTGGACTACAGAAATCTCCCCAATTCAGCGTCCAAAGGGGCGAAACTCTACAATGAGCAGGCAGTTCGTCACGAAGATGTTGTTCAAGCAGGGGTGTGCACCGAAGGCCAACTTAAAAGAGGAATCCGCGCGATGAATGAACACCGAGAAATTGGGGTGGCCCATCGACCTGGTAAACTCACCCACAGCGATGAACAGGAACTTTTGACCTACTGTCTGGAAAAGATAGAGCTTGATGGTCATGTGAAAAAAAGAGATATACTCGAACAAGTGTGCCCTTTTTTTGATCTTTCATGCTTAAGGCAAATACCATCTGGAAGAAAAGTGTTAGATTCGATGAAGGGAAGCCAATCATGAGCAAGCAATGGTTGAACGCGTGGTTGGGTCGTCAAAATCTCTTTATCCAGTATAAACCACTCTTCATTGCGATCGAACGCATCGATAATACAACAGAGGCAACACTTCGAGAGTGGATTTCTCTCGTCGGACGGGTGATAGAACGTTATCAGATCGATCCCAATCTGATGTATAACTTCGACGAATCGTCGCTACGCATCAGTATTGACGATAAAAGTCTGCTCGTGTCGACTCCAAATCATGCAAACGCTCTTCTGCCATCGCCACCGCGCATCGAAAATGCTACCCTGTGCGCCTGTGTATCTTCGCATGGATCCCGTCTTGATCCTGTGATATTATGGCCGAGTGCAACAATCCCAAAAGAATTTACGGATCTGAGCAATCACCACATTCACATTCTTTGCAGAAAAATTGGCTGGATAAATCAAGGGTCATACAATGAAATCATGGAAAAGTTTATTCTACCACAAATCGACCAGCAAAGGCGCAGTATTAACAAAAGTCGCTCACATGCACTTTTAATCATGGATGGTCATCAGACAAGACACAGCCAAGACATTATCAACCTCGCCAACTCCCTCAAAATCCATATCCTCATCCTTCCAGCACATACAACACATGTAACTCAACCACTGGATCAGTTTCCTTTCGCGGTCTTAAAGCAAAAATTGCAAAAATCGTTTGCTCCACCATCCAACGGTGGAATTCGGGAATACAGAAGGGCCTTGGCGGACGTGTTGCCGGATGCAATTTCATCAGCATTCCAGAAGAGCCTAATCATGGGCTCCTTCAGAGCAACCGGACTCCGACCACTCGATGTAGACGTTCTACTCAATACACGGTCGAAACTGGTGAAAAAGGCATACAAGGCAAAGGACGGAATCCATTCCAAAAACCCTCCCTCTGAGACACAAAGACAACTATCTCCTCCGAACGAGGAACCAACAGCGAGAGGTAGTCTCCTCTCCCCCTCACAGAATACTGATCAAGATAAAACGCCTCGCCAGAAAAAAATCACAGATTTTGTTTGTGTGAAAACAAAACTCCGCTCTCAACCAGCTATACAAGTCACCACAGAGATCACGCCTGTCAAACGACACAGCAGTGAAGGGTCACCAGCTGATTCCGAACACATGACGTACTTGGCGTACTCACCTCGGAAAAAAGT
Source organism: Blattamonas nauphoetae (assembly GCA_033064195.1). Taxonomy (NCBI): domain Eukaryota; phylum Preaxostyla; order Oxymonadida; genus Blattamonas; species Blattamonas nauphoetae. Next base: position 11,901 of record JARBJD010000234.1, on the reverse strand, counting down.
GCAATATTTTGCTGACGACTTCGATGACTAGAATCAGACGGTAAACTAACTTTAACATTTATTCACCTCATTTTAACATTGTTCCTTTCTATCTGGTGCATCTGGAATTTTTTCAAATAATAAAAAGTGGATATTTGATGTGAAAATGGCTCTCCTATTGATGGACCACCAGGACGAGGTATCAAGAAAGGTTCGACTTATTTTACATTCACGAGTTCTTTTACTACTATAAGATGGAACAATTCTTGATGTTGACGATCAGATCGTCTCTGTTGTCCAGTTTCGGCAACTGCTTCGAAAGCAAGCTGCGCAGAAACTTTGTTTCCTGTTTTGTGAGCGATCCTCCACTTCTGAGTCTCCACAGTGTCTGATCCCAGAGAACAGAATCATTCTGAAATTTTTGATCCAAATTGTGTTCTGAAGACTGTTCCGAATAGCGATCCACAAGAGACGAGAGTACTTCTCGGGATGCTTCATCCGAACATTGATTGACAGCCGAGAGAAGAGCGACTCGGTCCAACTGGCTAATGGGTGCATGGACCATCATGTTCGCAATCAGAATCCACCTGTCGTGTTGTGTCAGTGCTTTGGAGGAGAGACGCGTCAGGGGATGCTGTGTTGTTTTGTTCTGGGTGTTGTTCATGACCCAAGGAATCAGGAGACTCCGGTGCCAGCGAGGCAGAAGCGCGTCGTCTTCCAAGCATCTCAATTCAAACCAGTCTTCTCCAAACTCATGGTCCATTCTGTCTCCCGTCTTGAGGCGATCCAAGAATGGTGTCAATCGGTGACGTGCTGCCCAATAACCGTTGTTGAGTCTCAGTTCCATGTTTTCAAGAACTGATGAATCTTTTGGGATTCGCGACGGAAAGTCGAGATACTCACAACAACGCTCCAAAAACTCCAAAATGTGATTTCGTGTCCCATTCACAAGAGAGACCAACAATTGAAGATCATATTCGTCGATCGATTGCATGGCTGGGATTCGAGCAGAGAGTGGAGCAAGATCAGTTGAGAAGAGAGGAACCTTTGCCGCTGGGAGATTGAGGAGACGAGTAACTTCATCATGTGGCAGCTGTTTTCGACTTTCAACGAATTTGTCGATCGTGGATTGGGCAGATGGGGTTGGAGGGGATTTATCGAGCGACAAGAGCAGGGTTCGGATGTCGGATTGTGTGAAACAGCTGGATTGATTGACGAAGACAGGCAGAATGCCAATGCAGCTCATCGGGACATGCATGGGACAGATTGGTACCATCGCGTTCTCCCATAAATCAAGATTGTTGAAGTCAGAACGGAATGCAATCTTCTTTCCAGGAATGATCTGTGTTCCATTCGAAGAAAATCCAATTTTGTAACCATTGACCCACAGATGGACCATTCGTAGTGTGGCGAACAGATGACTTGCTGGATCTGAAACATCCAGCTGAAGTGTTGCAGCTGAAGCACCCAGATTCTGAGGGGTGGCGAGAGAAAGTTCAAACTTTGGGAGTGCGTCATTCGATGGTGTGTCGATTGATTCTTTTGATAGCTCTGGCAGAAGTGAGAAGAAGGGTGGAAGAGGCTGCGTGGGGTGAATAGTAAAAACAGGTTTCCTCGGCTTGGAATGGCGGTTCACAGCAGCGGGACGATGATACGGTGTCACTGGTTGATCGACAGAGATCATCATCACATCCATCTCGTCGAATGTTCCGGGCTCCGTGCTGATGTTCGGAAGAATTCCGATTTCTGGATATGACAGTTCAATTTCGAAAACTCGCTGTCGATCATCAGAACGATCGTCGCCTCTGGTTGGAGTGTTTCTCAGGTTGAAAACAAACTTCGTCGTTTGTTTTGGTAAATCATCTCCTGTCATGCATTCGGGATGATCAAACATTTGAATGCCAATGTCTGAAGACGTGAATGTCCACGCAGTGTCTGTCGAGGAGCCTGTGACTGGCTTTGGTCGAACATGATCGCATCGATGATCGACAAACAACTCCTTCAAAATCAGTCCACAGAAAGCGCATCGAAAATGATTCGGATCGACATTTGGAGGTAGAGGGTCAACATTGTCCACCAGAAACCGTCCGCTGTTGTGGATGGTCTCGAGGGTTGTGTCATCAGGAGAATAACACGTTTTCCAAATATTTCGCTCATCCATGAAAAAGGATGTGGAAGCACCAGTTCCGAATGTGGGACTCGCATGGATTGGTGGCGTCACAAAGATGAGATGTGGATAGATCTGGTCTTGTCGGAGATTGTAGACTGCACAGAGCAGGCACAGCCAGATTAACATCAGATTGGGGGCAGACTCGGAGATTGGTTCGTATGAAGCCAGCGTCGACTTGATGAACATTACAGACAGTCTGTCGATTGTCAACTGGCCTTCGTCTTCATCAATTTTGAAGAAAAGCAGGATCGAGTCAAACCCGACTGCGTTTCCACCCAACACATTCAGAGCGAACGTGAAGCACTTCAAACATCGATCGTCGAAAGTTGATGTCTTTTTGCGTGTCTTGTTGGATGTGTCTGTCGGTCGGAGGTGTTGGCGTGCACCCACAGGATCTCTCCGTCGCTGAGTTCCACTGGAATCGTCATCGTTCTTCGGATGTGGTCGTAAAATCACGTTGGATGGCGTCATGCAATGCTCGAATAAATACTCAAAGTCTTCGGTGAAGTCACTCAGCTTGTGAGCGGGAATTGTTTTGAGATCGGGCAGCTCTGCAGATCGAATGTTCGACGGGCCTCGCAAGTGTATGTTCGTCTCCCCAATGACTCGTGGGAGCCTGTTGTCTGTTTCATCACATCGGGATGAACCGGAGCCTTTAATCCGTACTTTTGCATTGGAAAGGGCATATTTTGGCTGGTGGATGATAAACCCACGTGTAATTGCATCCGAAACGAACGTGCGAAAAATTGCTTCCTTCTTTAAAGAATGGTTGGAATAATTCTTCAGTGCTTTCAGAAATCCGACACCGCTTGCTCTTCCCCGCACTCCGAAGTCTCGTAATATTTTGCGTTTCGCCAAATCTGACGAAAATTCCGTGTGCCAGTTGATGCAATCGAATTGTGGACACGAGAAATGAACCAGTTGGGATGAGGTATCCTCCTGAAACCGATCTTTTTTACTTTTTGGGACCCCCACTTTCTCGTCTTTGGAGAGTCTTGCGAGTTCCTGCGAACACAACGCTGAACTTGTGACGAAGCGTGGTATGAACGAGAAGAGTTCAACTCCACGTTGAATGGTTGCTTTGCGAGCTGCCCCAAGGTCACTTCGTGCCTTGACTGTATTCAGGAATGCGGCTTCTTCTTGAGGAGTGAATTTCGGAACGACGGATTCGATGATGATGTGTGGTGGACTGTCACCCAACCGGTTGAGTGTCCTCCATCTCGAAGCCACGGGTGAACTGAAGAGGACATGGAATTCTTCTGGGTGCATTGCAGAACCGTCAGCAATTTGAAGGCTGAGAGAAAATGAAGGGAGACGGGACAAACTCGTCAATGACGTGCCATGTGGTGTCCAGGAGGTGGTTCTGAACTGAGAATTGATGGTTGTGTGTGGATTGAGTTGTTCGTGGGAGCTGTTTCGACTGTTCGGTTCCAATCATAAGTCGCACGAAATAGGGTAAATATTCCACGCTTGGCACAGAGATTTGTCCCAGAAACGAAGCCTTGGAGGGCTCCGACGATCCGGGATCCACATTATAGGCAGCTGGATAGTAAAGTGGTTCGATATATTTGCAGGGATCGGTCGATGTCGCTGGCTTGAAGTACCAGACACTATACGTGTAGAGATAGGAAGGTGGATCAAAATCGATCAGAAATCCATTCACATCCATTTTGATCTTGACTGTTCCCGTATTCTTCGTCTTGTGCTTCAAAAACACGAACGTTCCTTCTCCTTCTTTCTTTGTCGTGACATTCTGAAAATACTGATGGAGAAATGCAAAGTGACAAACTTTCACGCCAGAGCACATCAACAGTGTGGTGAAGGGATATCTGCTTGCGGATTTTCCCATTCCAGCTGTTCCAGTCACGACATGGAGATACGAAGGGAAGATGTTCTGAAGGTCTGTGGAGGACGATGGCTCTCTGCATGTTTTGAAAATATGTGCGTTGACAATGATGTGACCAAAGAGGGAGTAGGCTGATGAGCGGAACAAGTACGAGACGAGTGGTTGCATTTCATTCGTTGCACTTGCAAGTGTTTGAAACGACTGATACAAGAAACGAGAAAGATCTGAAATCTGTTCGTTTGTAAGTCTTGTTTCGAAATTCAGAAAGTCTTCTCGTTTAAGGACACCAACACATGAATCAACGATAAGTTGAAGTTTTCGGATGAGTGGGAGGCCGTTCGTGACGGGCTCCGGAAGATGACTTGATTCATGTGATTGTAGAAGTGTGCTCGTCACAGTTTGCATCACTGAGCAGAAGGGTATTTCCTAGTTTGAATTGGAGTTCTCCAATAATGGTCAGATCCTTTCGATTGAACTCGTCGATCATTAATTGCAGCTAAAACTGTGGAAATTCCCGTCTTTAAACGTTTGAGATCAATGTTTAATATCTTGATATACTGGACTGACCGACCCCAAGGGCTCGGTCAGTGTCAGTCACCTTTTCTTCCAAGAGTCAGATCGACTCAAATTGAAGAAATCAGGTTGAAACCATCCTAAACTATCTCTATTGCCAGGAAAATGTGGATGAGACGATCAATCAAACAGAACCAAGAAAACTATATTGATCTCCCCAGAGTCCACATTCGATCCTCTCCGACGCCATCCATGACACAGTTGACGTGTAAACAACGTTGTATCACCTCTCTTCTCAGGTTCCTCACCGTTCTATCACATCTTTAGTATTCTTTTCCCATGCACAACACCATTTTCATCAACATGACACCCCCGAATGTTTTCTCCTCTTCATCCTCGTACGGATATCTTCGAAACCCTGTCGTCTCCTACACATCACAATAAAGATCAAGATACTTCAACCACCACTCCTTACCCGCTGCACAATATCAAATGCTAAACCAACTCCACACGCCTCCAACCAAATCCTCATTCCAACATCATAGACGCAACTATATTTGGCTACTCTGGAATTGGGCAGTTCGCAGCATCATCTATTCTCACTCAAGTCGAGACTATCATGGCTCTCCCTCCGACAGCCATCACCCAGCTACTCTTCCGAGTGAAAGCCAGAATTGAACCATTGCATCGTCAATCACGATCGAACATTAACCCAAGTGAATCGTCCCATCGAGTGCAACTCTTCTCTCTCCCATCTGGCCTTTAAAGAAGACAAGAACACCACTGATCCTCAAATCGACATTCGTCTCAACATTATCACCGATCGAACAGCTTCAAGCAACCTCGAACACAATGGTGCTTCTGAAGTTCTTTCTTCACTGTCGATCTTACTCGCTCCAAATTCAATGCAGACATCGTTCAAGTCAGCCATTCTCAACCCAGCTGAAGCCGTCCGTCTCGCCTCAATCAACTCCACCTTAATCACAGAAGCGCAGCAGAGACTCTTCCCATACCCCTTTCAACTGCTTGACATACTCACACTCGCCGACTTCAACGGAAACTTGAATTTTGTTCTTCGAGAGCAGAATCTCATGTCCAGCAAGTCGGGGAGAGTAATTTTGATCGTATTCCATTGTGTATCGTTTCAGAAATGCTCACAACTCAAACGGACTCGACATCCACCACTTGTCGACTCGGAGGAAGATTCCACATGCAGGAGATGTGTGGCATGGGGAATGGATGTGGAGAGACTGAAATCCTGAGTGATAGTGACGCGATGGTGAGGATTTGCCCTCCAGTTCACGAAGTCGTCACCCACACTCTGGAGGAAGAGATCATCAATCTCTCACGACATATCTCATTTGATAAACTCATTTCATGAGTGTGTTCATGGTTTATGGAATTTTTGTCAAAATATTCTCGTAAAATTGAGGATTTACTGAGAAATCGATAGAGTTGGTTCAGATCAGCCCTTTGTCCTTAAAATTGACGCTTCACTTCTCATCGTTGACATGATTGTACAAAAAAAACTCCACCGTTATCATTGGAACACCTTCATTTGCTGTTTCTTCAGAGTGGGTGAACAATGGACATGGCATGGAGATCCTGAACATCTGAGATCTGACCCATATTTCGAAAACTCTCGGTCACTGACCGTCAGTGCTTTTTCGAAAAAAGTGACCGGTCACCTCGGTCAGTCCAGTATATATCTTGAGATCGACGGATCTCAAGAAGCAAAGACAAGTTGACATTAGGATCCAAAAATGTATACGCGAATTGTGTCTCATCGGTTGTTCCGTCATCTTCCTTCAGTGACATTCATGTGGACAGGAAAAAAGGACGTCTGGAACAAGTGGATGATACATGAACCGATGGTAAATTGAGTCCTGAAGGCGAGCAAGATTTTGTTGTACATCGTCCTGACCATGGCGAAATGACGACAACTCATGTCACCATCCCGATTGCAGTGGAGCTGGTCCCACATTTGTTCCCAGAATGGGTCGCAAATCCAGCCTCTCTTGCCCCTGACGATTTCTCAACATTCATCTCCAGGGTTCGCATAGCTCAGATCAATTGCACAGAACTCGAGATCAATTGAGCTCAGGTTCAACTTGTGGGCGTGAGATCAATCGCCAAATTGAGCTGTTCGAGACTTGTCTGCAGTAGTTAATTCACTCTCACTCTGATTCGCATCTCATTCGTTTTCAGAATGATTCAACCCACATTGAGTCAATTAAGTTTTTATGCAGGCCAATGGAACCACAGGATCTCGCAAATGAAGGAATACCACGGATGCCTGATGATGATCTTTTGATCGAAATGAAAAAGATGCAGAAGTTCATGAAGTGGGCAGCCAGGAAAGAACTCGTGTTCGTGGACGATCAATCCGTCTTCGTCCTTCAAGGAAATGGCCTTTTTTGCAGAATATGCTCCAGACACCGCCGATCTATGAAGCCATCAAGTGATGAATACGTGCTGCAGCCAGCCCGACCAACCAATGAAAATAGTCTGTTAGGCTAAATTGAGACCGACATACACCACAGGGCTGTCAAGATGCCGACGATCAGTCTGGTCGACACATTCATGACATGAACATGATTCGGGCGGTAAATCACAAATGTCACCGTCACCAATCTGTGAATGACTACAAATCACTTCGAAACCTCCTCAACTCCATCTCCATCACCGGATTTGTCTCGCAGTCTCCAATCTCCGATTTCCGCCTGTTCTGAGAAACCGCCACCCTTCTTGACAACTACTTTGAAGATCTGCTCTTCTCACAAAGAACTGAATTCACACCTCTGTCCCTGACTTTTGATATTGCTACTGATATTTCATCCATCTCAGTGCTCAGCGTGAATTTACGGTTTTTTAGAGAAAACAGGTTGAATAAGAGTATACCGGTCGGACTGAGTGAAATGGATAACGGTTGCACCGGAGAACAAATCTATGCTCACTTTCTGAAGGTGATCGACCGAGCAAAGATCGAACTACCACGGATTGTTTCAGTGTCAACGGACGATGATCCTGCGATGACCTGAGTTCATCACGGCTTTCTACATTATCTGAGACACCATTTTCCACATATTCTATTCCGCCAATGCGACACTCACAAATTTCAGCTTTCTCAAAAGGACACGTTCCAGACACCTCAAAACTCAGCAACTTCCATTCTGATACACAATTCAACCTTTCTCATCAATGCTCTCGCAAAGAGTCATCCAAACAAGAAGACATTTAGTGGAGTGCTCACAACACTCGGCCTTGCCAGGCGCAAACTGATCAAGCCAGTCCAAGTGCGCTGGTCGACATGTTTCAGAACTGTCCTTGCTTTTTTAAAGACAGATCCTAGCTTCTAGAACTTGGCGCCTCAGCGAAATAAACGTGGACACAATGAAAACACATCTAGGTCAAAAGATAGTTGCTGCGAGACGAATGGATGATGCGCTCTCCATTGAGGTTGTTTCGAATACTGCGTGTGAATGGGCTCGCAATTTCTCCCAAAAATCCTCTCGATTTGTGCCACCATTGATCCGACGTCATACACTTACCCACTATCACCAGCTTAAATTGATATATCAGCTCAACTTTGCAGAATTAGAATTTTCGCAAGCACACATCCTCCACAAAAATCTGGGTAATCCACTATTTCATCCTTTGTCAGCAATTCAACCTCTGGTTCTGGTTCGACTCACAATCCATACAACCACTGTTGATACAGAAAGGGAATTTTCCATCATACACTATACGAAACGAAAAGAACGGAATCAACTCACTGTTGAACACTTGGCAACCTTGACACGTGGATCACACAATGGGCACCAACTGCTTCAGCAAGTTGATTTGGACGCAATTCTAGAAAGGAGGAGCAGAGAAAGGATCCATGAAGGAAAAGAACAACCTCAGCAAGGGATAGTGATTGAGTTGATGAGACAGATGTGACTTTGTCGAACACGAGATTCTCTCTCATCTCACATTCTTCATTTTGTTTTCTTTTTGCATTTCATTTTCCTTTGAGTAATAAATGAGTGTTCTGATGAGTATGGAAAGAAATGATTAAGTGGGGATCTTCAGCCAACCTGACTAGTTTCAACTCGCTTTTTTGGGCATTTTCCTGGCATGGTGCATGCACAAGGACTCAAACTCTATCACAACCGAATGGAACAAAAAACACAATACAATCTTAGAATGATCCTCCCACGCTATCCCTTGAAAAAAACCCTCAAAAAACCCCGTGTTCCCCAATGAAAAAACTGTTTGGCAATATCGCATCAACCAATGTATCGATTGGGAGGAAATTTTGCACAGAAACGTTTTTTGGTGAAACAAACATTTAAAGACAATTTTTTAGTATAAAATCTGGGGATTTGGGAGAAGTGAAAAAAACCAAAATCTTTCTCAGAAAATGATGTTTGCATTCATAAAGTTAAACGTATTTTGAGGATTTCTCGGGAGAGCGTGGGAGTATCATCACAAGAAAACCAGAGAACACCATAAAAACGCGAGAATGTCTCCTCTCCTCCGTATCACCCCCATTGTCATTTCTTTCAGTTTTCTCGAAGGCGATATGCATTCTCTGTAAGAAACAGTCAGAATGCGAGATCAAAGATTGAACTATTGTGATTGATACCCTAAATAGTTGTGAAATTGAATGCCACTATCATGTGTTGACTCTTCCCTTTTACATAGTCGAATTAGCGAATCTGGATTTTTGGGTACTGACGCAGGGAGAGCTGGATTTCTTTGCTGTCGACTCTGAAGAAACGCGTCCAATATTGTCTGGTTTGACTGAATTGGCGCCAAACAGATTTCTGATGGTGTCAAAAGTTCGCCGGAAGCTGTTTTGTTTTCTGTTTATGCTATTTCTTGCATTTCTTCAAACGATAACCTCGTTTTTCCAAGTTGCTCTCGAACGGTTACTACTTGTGTTTTGCATATTTTCTGAAGTTCGATGAGGAGAGGTTCTTCACGAGTGGGTCATACACATGCCTGTCTGAAGCTCGCCTGGATCGTCATAATTCCGGTTGTCTCGAGTTGACCATAAAAGAATGAATGGAAGAGAGGTCCCAGTTTCCACACGGTTTGCACTTTTGGATGGTGGAGGAATGTAAATACTGAAAAGTCTGATGGGAACATTTATTCGATGAGTCGATGTTTAGCCTTGATTCATCGAAATTCCACCTCTGGGATGGAATGATGTTGTGGAGTTGAAGGACGGATATGAGGTATGAGAGACCTTGATATCATGTTTTTAGGTGTGCTCTTCTTAGTTCTGTCAGGCTCCTTTTTTTGGTAAGGAGACTTGGAGAAAAGGACTGTGATCAGCATGATATGGAATACAGCCTGAGTCGAGTTTGTTCTTTTCTTTTTCATCCTTTCAGGGACAGCATCCACAAAAGCATGAAATCTGGCCATTTCATCCTCTCTGAAGACAACAGGTGACGAAGTGACAGAAGAATTGAGTAGTGATGGAGGCTGCGTTTGATCCTTACCTGTCTCTGAAGGTTCATCAATCGAGTATATTATGATTCCAGGATCAAGTGCCTCGCTCATCTGTTTGCGCAGTTATTTCTCAGTTAATTCAGCAGTTTTTGATCTTTTTGGCGTTGCGCGGGTTGGAGTTGACAGAGCATGAAGGAGCAAGGATTGTTGTCGTGATGACGTTTTCGGTGATGAAGGCGGATCGTCTATCTGATTGTCTTTTTCTTCTTGTTCTAGTTTACGACGAGCAACAACGATTGAGGACCAAATTTAAAAAAACGATGAATACAATCGAAGAAATGAGCGATGAATTAAGCAACATACCCATTGACTGGAACGCTTTCTTCCTAGACAGAAAAATTTTGGAAGTGGAAAAGACATCGAATGGGTGAGGAATTGTAAACAATTTCAAAACATTTCCTGAGTTTTAGTCTGATAATGCATTTCACTGATTCAGAATTCATAATAAGGCTTCAGTAATTTTAGAGAGAACGGTTGTAATTCAGTTATGGGTAGATTAGTATAAAACACACAAATGAAAAAAAAACTAAGCTTTAAAGTCAACACTAGTAAAATCGATCTGATTTAACGATACTTCAGGGAAAATCGACCTCGACAAAAGATGTTCAAAAAAAGGTTTTTTTCTAAACATTTTTTTTGGTCGAGAAAAATATGGGTTTTTTCCTATTTTCCCGAATACCCAGAATTTTTACTTCATTGTTTTGAAAAATGTTCGTTAAACCAACAAAAGTTTTTCTGAAAAATGTCATCAAAATCGATTCATTGATTGTTGAGATATGGGTCATTATTTTTGACATCATAGAAAAGTTCGAGATCACCCCTTCAAAACCTCCTCTCCGCATTCTTTTTTTCAAATTTGCTGTTAAATCTCACATAGCTCTTTCTCACCTCAATGAACTGATTGCATGTGTTTTTTTCGATCTATTCATACCAGTAGACAAATTGGATGTGGATTTCAAAACAATATGGGTTGATCGTCATTTGGTGGACTTTGTACTTTCAACCATCTTCCTCACTGCACTGGATGTGGTGTACTGGGTGAATGTCTCCTTCACCACCATATAACCTCTTCTCTCATTCTCTCTCTCCTCTGTTCTCCCCCTCTTCGCATGACATTGAAGCTTGGATGAATGAATTCACTTTTATTCACTTCTAGTGGTGCAGTCGTTCAAACAAGTGATACTGCTTTGGTTGGTTTTCGAAAGAAAGTGATAATTGTGAGTTGAAAACAACAAAATGCATGGAAGACACAACTAAGATGGAAAGTGTTGATGAGAGAAAGAGTGGAGGGAGGCGGAGGCCCGAGGAGGGAGTTTGGATGTCGCAGAAGGAAAAGGGGTCTATCGGAGGGAGGTGGAGTGGAGGACGAGCGAGGCAAGCAGAGGTGAGAGGAGGACGAGGGAGGCAAGCAGAGGTGAGAGGAGGACGAGGGAGGCAAGCAGAGGTGAGTGGAAGACAGGGAGGCAAGCTGAGGAGAGTGGAGGACGAGGGAGGCAAGCAGAGGTGAGTGGAGGACGAGGGAGGCAAGCAGAGGTGAGTGGAAGACGAGGGAGGCAAGCAGAGGTGAGAGGAGGACGAGGGAGGCGCAGAGGAGGAGGGAGGACGAGGGAAGGCAAGCAGAGGCAAGCAGAGGTGAGTGGAGGACTAGGGAGGCAAGCAGAGGTGAGAGGAGGACGAGGAAGGCAAGCAGAGGTGAGTGGAGGACGAGGAGGCAAGCAGAGAAGGAGAGGAGGACGAGGGAGGCGAGCAGAGGTGAGAGGAGGACGAGGAAGGCAAGCAGAGGCAAGCAGAGGAGGGAGGACGAGGGAGGCCAGGAGGAGAGGAGGACGAGGGAGGCGAGCAGAGGTGAGAGGAGGACGAGGGGCAGAGGAGAGTGGAGGACGAGGGAAGG
>JARBJD010000233.1:0-119365 GCA_033064195.1 Blattamonas nauphoetae | reverse complement strand
GTTCATATGTTCAACCACATCAGCTCTGTAAATCCACCTCGAACGACCCGCTTCTCCCTCCAATCAACCCCGAATGACCCTCTTAACACCTCCAATCCACCTCGAAACACCTGGCCTCCCAATCAACCCTGAATGACCCTCCTAACACCTCCAATCCACCTCGAACCACCCGCTTCCCCCCTCCAATCAACCCTCGAATGACCCTCTCTCTGAGTACCTAATCCCCTGAAGCACCCTCCAATCAACTCCTCGAATGACCCGCTTCCCGCCTCCAATCCACCTCGTATTGCTCTCCCTATCACTGGTGTACCTCATCTTCTCCCCCATCCCATCACAAACTCCCTCTTCCTTCCCCATCCCATCACAAACTCCCCTCTTCCTTCCCCCATCCCATCACAAACTTCCCTCTTCCTTCCCCCATCCCATCACAAACTCCCCTCTTCCTTCCCCCATCCCATCACAAACTCCCCTCTTCCTTCCCCCATCCCATCACAAACTTCCCTCTTCCTTCCCCATCCCATCACAAACTCCCTCTTCCTTCCCCCATCCCATCACAAACTCCCTCTTCCTTCCCCCATCCCATCACAAACTCCCCTCTTCCTTCCCCCATCCCATCACAAACTCCCTCTTCCTTCCCCCATCCCATCACAAACTTCCCTCTTCCTTCCCCCATCCCATCACAAACTCCCTCTTCCTTCCCCCATCCCATCACAAACTTCCCTCTTCCTTCCCCCATCCCATCACAAACTCCCCTCTTCCTTCCCCCATCCCATCACAAACTCCCCTCTTCCTTCCCCCATCCCATCACAAACTCCCTCTTCCTTCCCCCATCCCATCACAAACTTCCCTCTTCCTTCCCCCATCCCATCACAAACTCCCTCTTCCTTCCCCCATCCCATCACAAACTCCCTCTTCCTTCCCCCATCCCATCACAAACTCCCTCTTCCTTCCCCCATCCCATCACAAACTTCCCTCTTCCTTCCCCCATCCCATCACAAACTCCCCTCTTCCTTCCCCCATCCCATCACAAACTTCCCTCTTCCCACCTCCACTTCTCCACAAATAGCGTCATTGGCATCATCAAACGTTGACCGCACCAATTTATGTTCCACCAGCATTGCCACATCACCGGCGTGAACTCTCCTTCTCCCGTCCATCATAACATGCCCAATCACCCTCCTCGACTCTGTCGGACTCCACACTCTGCCAATTCCTCTCTAAGAATCGGAAATATTCGCATTTGAGCAGTCTTTTGACAAATTTAAACATTGTCAGAAACCAATCACGCCTAGCGATATAAAATACCTTCAAACCCCTTGCCAAACTCTCTGCTGACTTTTGGATCGATCTCATCTCTGAAATGATTGACCAGCTCTCTTATTCGCATTTGTTATTTTCCCTCCTTCCCATTTTCACTCCATTTCCTTCGTTCAGAAGAAGAACCAGTGGAAGGACTCCTCATCTCACTCCATTCATCAATTTCACAAACAAAAACTCCCCAAAAAGTCCATTCAGCCATTCAAACATTCGGAATTCCCCAAACCGGCCCTTTTTTGGACTCACAAACTCTCAGTCACGCACAAACATCACCTGATCTTCTCGTCTTGATATTCGAATACTCTTTCGGCTTACAAACACAGGAAGTGGTAGAACTGCTCACATTCAAGCCATTTGAGCTCCAACTCCTGTTTGAGTTTGTAGACGAAGAACAATACCAAACCCACTCCATCTCTTCCTCCATACTCTTTCTCAACCACTCGGAAGAAATTGTCAAACTATGTGGAGATGACAGCACTACCATCTCATTTATCGCTCAAATTCTCACTCTCAGCATCACGAACTCCTCCGACATCGTCGCAGAGTATTCATCAGCTGGTCAGATCACATTTTCCGAGTCTATGCTCGAGCTCGACAAAACAAACGATGTATTCGAACAATTAATACAACTAGTGGCTATCAATCAAGATCAGACAGCGTCAAGCTTCCTGTTCTTTCGTTCTCACCTCACTCGGCCGTGTTGTGGTAGTGGTTCACTGGCCTTGACCCGAACCAGCTAAAACTTACAAAAACTGACCTACTAAACAACAACTCGTTCCTCTCCATCCTCCTCACCCAAAGATCTCTACGACCAACGTTGGCTCCAGATTTCACGACACTTTTGGTCAGCCTGAGCAAGCTCCTAATGTTCACGTTTTTGCCTCTTTCTCTGGACTATTGTTCGAAAACAGATGGGAGGACTTCATCCGGGTGAATGAAGCGATCTTGGCTGTCGTCGAGCGAGTTCAACGAAGGACCAGACTTGATGGATCGGAATTAGCCTTTCCACCGCTCATTCAAGCCGACCTCCTCTCTGAAGTCACCAGTACCCTTCTGAAAGTGGTTGAAAAAAAGACAGAAGAACATACACACAAACTTGTGTCAACGGCTATCCAATCATCTCTTACACTCGACAGCATCCCGGAGAAATATGAATCGCTCTTCGTACTATCTGTTCCGCTTCTGCAACGATCTATTTCGTTCCTCCTGCACCTTTGGACTGTATTCGCTTCACTTGTCGAAAGGGAACCCACAACAGTTTCTTCGTTCGTGTCATTGCTCAGATTTGTGTCTCTGCTTCAAAATTGGCAACTGACCTTGACTGGAATCAAGTCTTTCGTCCACATCTTCTACTCTCTCCTCCATACAAAGGATCCCCGCCTTTCACTCCTCTTCCAGTTTCTTGTCTCTTTTCCGACGTGCCCAACATCAATCCGAAGCTGAAGTGGTTTTTTTGACCTCGCACACACTCTCCTCGACGGAAAGAAGGCGTTTCTGCACCCTCCCATCTTTTTAGACTCGCTGCTCACTGCCACCCAAGTCTTCCTCTTCTGCCCTTCTCCACTCTTCTGCAACGGAGATTGGCGAACGAAGTGTGTGGGGCGGGAGAGGTTGATTTGTGTGTTCTCACACTCTCCTCCCTCCTCACCAACACCCACGTGGCTGTTACCCAGTCCAACCAGGAATCAGGTGAAGGCAGTTGGTGTGTTGTCGACCAGAAAGCGACGAGAGACAAGGAAGAGCGTAAGTGCGTTTGAAGAGAAGATGAGCGAAACAGAAGCACAGAATTCCAAACCAGCCGCTGAACAAGACGAGCCAAAAGAACAAGCTGATGACGACAACGAACTATTCCAATCTCATTCCTGACGGATGGAAATCCGGGCAGGATGGAAGGAACCGATGTGTTCATGGTTGAGGAGGGAGAATGGGAGGAGAAGGAAGATGGAGAGGAAGAGGCAAGTGGAGAGGGGGAGAGGAAGTGAAAGAAGAGCCACAACAACAAGAACAAGAAGGGGAGGGGATAATCGAAGAGTTTCAAACGAAGACTGAAGAGGAAACAGCGACAGGCAAAGGATAAGCGGAGAAAGATCCACACCCGCAGGAAGGAGGAAAAGAACAAAAGACAGATGGTGGTGAACCAGAAGCGAAGGAAGACGAAGACGCAACTGCTCAACCAGACGAAATGGAACAGAATCAGGAGTGTCCGTCTTCCCAACACACTCCCGGGTCTTCGCCTCTCTCCACAAAGCACCCTCTCTCCTCTCCGATTCATACAGACACCTCACACCACACTCCTTGTCACTCCAACCACAATGTCCAGTCTTCACCAGATTTCGATGCTGAGTGGCACTCGTATTCGCATGTTTGGGATTTGGTGGACACCATTGTGTTTTTGGGTGGGTGGATGGAGAATGAGAGGAAGGGAGGGAAGCAGAATGAGTTTGAGCTGATGACACAACATATCGGACTTGTTATTGTGAACTCACTGGTTAGAATGAAGTCGGAGTGGGAAAGAGTGATGAACGAGGAGAAAAGGAGAGGAAGAAGGTCGTTGTCAAATTCATGATCGACAGTCTCCTCTCGTTCATCCGAAAAGAGATGAAGACAAGAACTATCAAGCTTGTCACTCTGAATCCCACTCGCATCGTCGACAACGCCCAATCCGAGCTGATCGTCGTCTTCTTCCCTCCTCTCTGCTCGACTGGCTTGGACGAGACTAAACGGGCACCAAACGCGTTCGAGATGTCAGTGGTTGGATTCGACGAGTTCAGCATCGAGCCGCTATTTGTCACAGCTGGCGAGAAATCAATGCTTTTGAACAGTCATCTGAAAACAACACGGATGAGTGTGGGAGAAGAGGTGGAGGAAGGAAGGAAGAGAAGAAGAGGGAGGATCAACTTGAGTAACAGCTCAAGCATATCGTGCGAGCGAGGGCTCAAGCGAGTAAGGAGCGAGAAGAAGCCAATCCATTCCCACCGAAACCAAAGGATCAAATCGAAAGGACAAGGCGGGAGATTATGAAAGTGAAGAGAGAGCGAGAGGAGAAGCTGATGCAGATGGAAGAAGAAGAGAAGGATAGGAAGAGACAGGAAATAGAGAGAAAGCAGCTATCATATCTCCCCTCATGCACTGAATGACAATGCGACTCGCCAACTGCAGCAACTGTGTCGCCTGCTCTGACGGAC
Source organism: Blattamonas nauphoetae (assembly GCA_033064195.1). Lineage (NCBI taxonomy): Eukaryota > Preaxostyla > Oxymonadida > Blattamonas > Blattamonas nauphoetae. The sequence goes on along the minus strand of JARBJD010000233.1, from coordinate 114,863 downwards.
TCCCCATGCTGTTAAACTTCCTGGCAGCTCACCTTATCTCCTGTCCTCCACTCTTACTCTCCACCGCTCTTCATCGTCCTCAGAGCAGAAAGTGAAGAACAATGAACTCCTCATTTTTCATCAGCTGCAAGACGATAGCTTATCGTCCACAGTGAGCAGTCTTGTCTGCCATCGCTCCACGCCGTCTTCCATCCCTCACGTTGATGAATATCCTCTACCGGCTGTTTATGTCATCTGTACTGCGCAACCTTACTGAAGAAGACCAGTTCTGGTGAAGGAAATGATCGCAGAGTTCTCCATCGAAGTACTGTCTCAGTTTCCAGTTCGTTCGTTCCCAAGGATATGTCTGCTGATGGTTATTGGGAGGAGGATGGAAAGAACACAGCGAACGCGAACACCCTGCTCTTTTCATCTCTCTCGTTCGCAGAATCCCTCCAAATCACATCATGCTCCTTCTCCTCCTCGATGAATGACTCGATCCTTCTGGATAAACTCAGAATCTGACGCTATCTTCGTTCTTTTCGTTTCTAGCGCACATTCCTCTCTCATAAAACTTCACCATCGATCTTTTTTCTCTCGATAGTTTTTCATAAAATTAAATCAATGACAAAATTGACGAAATGAGCTGAAATTACTTGATCTCGTTGGCAGGGCCGTAAAATGGATCTACAGATCAAGAGAACACCTTTCATGATCTATTGAGGGTCTACGACATTTAAGCTTCATTTTCCGGTCGTTTAAAGGTGGATTGGATAGCCCAGAGGGGAGAGAACGATCAGACACAATTTCAATGTGGTGAGGAGAATTTGTGATGATACCGCCCGTGAAAACCTTCCCCGTAGCTTCTGCTTCATTTTCACGGAAATGGTAACCATCCGCCAACTGGAGGACAGAATTGGAATGAGCACTGATTGAACGAGCACGATCGTAATGTATCCGGGAATTTGCCGTACTTTCACTTCATTGCTGGTCATCTTGATCACTTATTGGTCATTCCATATGAACGAATCATCCCAAGTTACGCTAAGTTGGATTCCAATGAAAAAATGAAAAGTGTCGTTGTTCAGAACTCCCAAAGTGGTGAAACATGAAAGTAGCATTCACCAAGCGATGTAAAAAGTGATCGTTGTGTGTTTATCTTCAGATGTTGGAGTTTGAGAAACGAAAGGAAGTGATGAGCCTGGCTGAATCACAGCGACAGAAACGGTGAGGTTGGGAAAGAGGTATGTGAAGATGAGGAGGAGTGGTGTTTTGCCAATAAAAGAAGAATAGAGTTCACTTGACTTGAATCTCATTCGACGACTGGACAACACTTGTCTGCGATGGAGGCAAAGCAGAGAGTTTCAGGGTTGTGTAAAGTGACTGGTGGGTGGAGATAAGTTAGAAAGCGAGGAGGTGGGAGTGGGTGGGCGTCGATTGACAGCAATGATGGAGAAACTGTCTGAGTGGCAAAATCGTTGCTAAACGTAATCCGAAACTCAGTTGAGGCCGAAGATGGAATTGAACACGTTTCGTCTGAGTATTTGATTGTCTTTTGCTGCAAAATACTCGCGTCAAGAAGAGTCGTGTGGTTTTCAACGAAGAAACAGTGAGAGATTGTGATTGAATGAGGAGGAATGAGTAAATGTAGACCAGTGATGTCAGTCAGAGATGGGACTGCTTGAAGTGCGTAGGATTTCTTATTATCTTCTCCGTTTGCAATTTTCAGCGGAAAGCGTGGCGATGATCGGCTTGAACTCATCGTCCAGCAATTTCATTCTGTGAAGTACGCACGGCGTATTCGCAGCTGTACGTTTACTGTCCTCAAAAGCCTTCCTCGTTCACGACTGTAAAATTCTTGGTAAATTTCCAGAATCTTCCTTTTTGTCAAAAACTGTGTGTGATTCGTTGTCCGGTATCATCAGGGCGCCAGCGAGGATAATATTGTGCAACGTTGTGACGAATTCATGTGTGATGTCCATGTTATGGTGTTCAAGCAAGCAGATGAGGACAGGGAGAGTGGGTGGTTTGATGAGGTGAATCTTTTCGTCAGTTGTTCCTTGAGACAAGTCACATATCGAAACGAATGTTTCCTCAACAACACTATGCATGGACGTCTCCTATTTTTCATTGATTGGCAGCAACATTTGGAGAGTCTTGATGTTCGAACTCAACGGTGGCAGCGTCGATTGTGCTGAGAGAGCTTGTTTGACCTGGTCCGCTGGGCCAAGAGCATGACTTCGTTTCACTGAGACATTCGGGTGTGATGGAGTGCGATGTAGTGATGTGACTGGGGTGGATCCTTGCGTCTTCTATTTTGTCTTCGGTGCCGTAGAAGTCTTTAGTTTAGCCTGATTAGCAGCAGCTACTTTGGCTTTCGCTTTGGTTGGAGGTATTATCCATGAGTAGATGGAGGATGACACGGAGGATGAGAATGGATCGGCCCTCATGACGGAGGATAAGGATTCGATGACTCTGGATAGAATCAAGATACGTCTCTCCACAATAGTCTAGACACCATGTCGGTCCAGTATTTAGTAAAAAGCATGGAACTCTCTGTAAGTACAGAATGGTAAAGGCAGTAGGATAAAGGTGTGGTGAAAGAACATAGACGGCTAAAAAATGTCGGGAGGGTTGAGTGAGTCATCATATTCCATTTCCTCGGCAGTTGCCTGGGCAATGATGTCCAAAATACGGGCAATGGGGACGGCATCTTGAAGAATGCCTATGTGGTCACAGCCACGGTATGTGTGGAACTAAACGAGCGAGGTGTCTCTCCACCAGTGGGGTGACTGCGAAGGACGAGAAAAGAGGGAGAATAAGGCGAGGGAAGGGAGAGCAAGAAGAATGGCAAGAAAGGGCACAGAGAGAGATGGAACGGGAAAGAGACACACTACTGAGTGAAACAGTCGGAACTGTGCCATCACCATCCACGTAGTAATCAGAATGCGTGTCCGACCACCAGCGCGGATTGGTCGCGTTCAGAATCACACCAGCTGTGGTATTGATACCTAACGACGATGAAGAAAGTCAGAAAAGAAGGAAACACGAATGATGGGCAGAAAAGGCAAGAGTAACGGAGAATGATGGAGAGAGCATGGGAATGGCAGAAACAGGAGGAATACAGACCAATCGAGTACATCACGTGTGTCATCACCTTCGGTAGGACGAGAGGCTGGTCGGTGTTGTTTCGTGTGCGTTGGACGGCTGTCTTCACACAGGCCTTGCCTGCCTTGTTGTCAGTCCACGTCATGTTCTTCATGAAGATTTTGCACACATTGTCACCTTTGCAAGCAGAGAGATGGGAGAGGGGGAGAGTGGGTGAAGGGAGGATATGTTGGAGGGGAGGAGGGGAGAGGACTGTGGATGTTTTGAAGATGTGAACGAAAATGGTCAATAAGATGAAGGATGAAGTGGAAAGCACACTTTTGAGCCGGACAACGACGCAGTCGTCGTCGAATGTGTTCTTGTTGGGGATCATCCAGTGCAGACAGGCGCAATCTTGCGTCAGAGTACTGATTGTGGATGCTCCTACCTGCGATGGAAAGAACGACAAAGAATGAACGAGTACAACAGAAAAATGGTGTGAATCATCAATAATACCTAAAGAAGGCTCAGCTCTCCCAGCATACCCATGAGAACAGTCACTTTCGTGGTGACGCTGAAAACCCATCCGCCATTGGAGCACCACCGAAGGGAGCACCCGAAGTGATGACAGCAAAGATGTATGTGTCTATCCAGGACTGGTCTACGACGCTACTTGTCAGAAAGCGGTAGGTGATAATGTCATCTGTACTGTGCCCGCACAGCACGACCTTCTTGTTGTTGTTACTGTGAGGAATGGGGAAGAGGGGGACACACGCGCGGAAGGCGGGTTCGTCTCGCGTTTTGAGATCTTTGTCAGACGGAAAGGTTGGGTTGTCGTTGACATTGACGAGTCTCCAATCATACTAACCTAGACGAGAAAAGAAGTATGAAGAAAAGAAAGAATGAGAGAGATTGAGGGACACACAGGGGCAGCGTTCTGATACTTCCGCTCGACATAGCCTGCTTCGGAAAGAGCTCTCGTGAGTTTGTCCAGTCAGCTGTTGAGGAAATTGACGCCCTATAGGAACAGAAATGAGAGTGAAGGAGAAGTTGGGAGGAATGGAAGACAGTGATGGAGGATAAGGGGGATGAAAAGTGGGTAGAGGCACACAAACAATCTGCCGAAGTCTTTCACATGAACGTTGAAATGGGTACTGTCAGATTGGTCATGGCTGTTGTGTTGAACGTTTGTCTGATGTTCTTCATCCATCCCGTGGAAATGACAACACAGGCGAAGTTTCCATCACGTGAAATGATCGAACGGAAAAGCTACAATGAGGGAAGGAAAAATGATGGAGAGGGAGAGATCGAACCTCTGATGGCAGGGGGAAGGCGAGGTTGGGCGAGAGAGGAGTGAAAACGTGTGGGAGGGGTGCTTGGTCAACGAGGATGCAGATATGCTGACTGAGAGATGTCCAAAGAGATGCAAAGATTAGAGGGCAGAGCACACCGAGTTTTATCTCACTTCTTTTCTTCACAGCCTGTGATGGGGGGAAGCACTGAGCTTTTCTCAGCTGAGGGAAGGGACGTTGGAAGGAGAAAGTGTTGAGCACTGTGAGGATGTCTTGCTGGGAGAGAGAGATAGAAGAAAGAAAAAATGAGCATACAGGTGAGATAGAGGAGGAACAACGCGAAAAAACGACGGAGAAGCCAAGTATGTTAGATTGATGTGAGATGACAAAATAGAGAGAACATACTGTATCCAAAATACTGATGGCAATTTTATTCATGACAAAACTGCAGTAGACAGACAGCGAAATCGGAAAACGCCCTTTTCAGAAAATCTCTGACAGAATATCACAATTATGGTTCGATCACACCACATCGGAAAGTTGAGCAGTCTTGGAGATCAAAACTTCAAGAATCTCAATTAAAGAATACATATCATCTCAATTGGTGAAGGATTTACGGATTTTGAGAAATTGTCCATTCTAGGTTTGGAACGATGATGTCAAAAATATTGTCCCAGATTGAGAACATTCAACCACTTATCATTCATTATAAACTATTATTGTCCGAAATGGAGAGGAATGAAAACCTACCCATAACTTGACTCTGCCGAAATCCCAGACGAAAACGACTCAGTTTCTCTAGAAAACATATCTTGGAAAAACTCAATTTTCGGTTCTCTCATTACAAGAATATCCAGAATTTCCTAGAAATTTTCTCTAATAGTCCTTATTTGTGGACTTTTGGTAGGTCCCCTAAAGGTACATCTTGCCTGCTCCTCTCTTCATCCCAACACTCTCTTCTGCCTCTTCCTCCCAATTTAATAAAAATACGAAGTCATTCACATTGACGATTGAAGGAATGATTCTGATTCCGTGTTCGCTGTTCCTCTGTTTGTCAAAGTGAGGAAGAGTGAGAATCCTTCCACATCTGAAGTGAGAAGTTTGGTAATGGGTTAGATTCTTGGGAGCAGGAAAGTGAGATGCGATGAGAGCTGAAGAAGTTTCATTCAAGAAGGTAAGCCACTCAACAAAACAAACGATACGCTCCAAGATAGACAACATGAAAAAACAGAAAAGACCAGACGATAGTCAATGAATTTCAACACACACAAAAAGAATAGCAGAAGATAGATGAATGAAAGAATACTTCGAAGATAGATGCAGTGACCGTCGGGGTGGGTGGGTGGCACTCTTCCTCACTTTGACAAACAGAGGATCAGTCTGCACTGATCATGTTCGTCTGAGCTCGGAAGAGTGAGGGCTTGGGAGAACTGCTTCAGACTCATCGTGTATTTCACTTTCCGACTGAGGGTTGCATTGTGTGTCGGCGAGTGTTGGGAGTAGATAGTGCGTTTCCATGACGCCAGACTTTGCGGACAGGCGCACTGAATGTGCAGTGGACCCAATTGACTCCCCACTCATGACCCGAGACGAGATGCCCGCGTGCTTCAACGAATAGGGCGAGAACTTGGTGACGTCTATTCCCGCTGATTGCATAAGAGGTCTGACCAAACCTCTAACCTCCTCCACTTTCCTCTCCCGCATCGTCACGTCATTGAAGAAGATCGATGTTGTCTCCCAACCTGTTGGTCGGAGAGAACGAATGCGTTGGCTCGTCCTCTGAAGAACATCTCCAACGCGGAGCTCGCTCGGAAGGTTGTCTTCCCTCAACACTACACGCGAAAGTCCGACCTGAACCTTTAACTCAGCCAGGAGAATCACTGTCTGTCCCCCTTCTGCTACCTGGATACTCCCACAAAGGACTGAAGTCATTTCAGTGAACCTCATTCCATGTTGGAGGATGAGGCTGACTGCAAGAAAGGACTGCCATTGATTCAAAGTGGATGCTCTTGCCTTATAGTCTTTTAGATGAGGGATGAGAATCTTCGCGTCGAAAATTGAGTTGTACTTCGAGCGAGTAGGGTTCCTTTTCTTCTCTCCTCGAATGAAGAGTGAGACTGCTGATGACTCACTCACATCGTCTATCCCCAAATGCTTGCACAAGAAACTCAAGGCAGATCTTGCCACCTCCTTCGTTCTTCTACCTCCACCTCGCTGAGCCAAAAAGTTGGCAGCTTCCACATCGGAAATCTGTGTCCACTCCTTCCCCGCCTGTACACACCATCTCACCCATCTCCTAATCTCTCCAGCATACTGTGCCCTCGTTCTCTCTGCGAAGGCCCCTTTCCAACTGCTGATTGCCTCCGCCGACAGTCCCTTCATCTCTCCGAGGGTGTCCCAGATCTCCTGGGAACGAAGAATGCTTTCACCATCCCAGCTGGGATGCTCGCTCCTGCTGCCTTGACTCCAGGTCCCTCGACTAGAACGTCCGTGCTCCTTCCCAGTGTCACTTTTTTCGTCGCCAATTGCTTGAGCTCTGAATGACCTGGGAGCGTGGCCCAATCGAATGCCACTACGATTCCTTCGCATCCGTCCCGTTCCATCTTCCTCACTGTCTTGAGGAGGAGCGGGTTGGGTGGGAAGGCCCAGACGATCTCCTCTCTCCAATCGACCATCAGCCCGTTCGTGGCTATCGCCTGTTCGTTTCTCTTCCACGCACAAAAGCGTTCTGTCTGCGTGTTCCACGCGTTGGCGAACACATCCAGTGTTGGGATGACCTTCCATGTCTGACACACCATGCGATATAGATCCTCCTCAACTGATAATCCCCTCCGTCCTCTCCGCGTGACAACTCGTCTGCCTGACGATTGTCCCGTCCTGGGATATGGACTGCTCTCATTCTGTGTTTGTGTTGCGTTAGATACGACAAAATGTTTCGAAGGGTAGGGAGGAGTGAGACGGCACAACTCCTCCGGTTGATGTTGAAGACAACGGTTGAATTGTCCGATTTGAGGAGGATGTCCGTCCCGTCCTCCAAACTCCTCTCCTTCTGCATCTCTTCGATGATCCAACTGACCGCAAGCATCTCTCTCCAATTGCTGCTCTGCTTCCTCTCCTCCTCGCTGAATGTCCTCTGATGAAATGTGTCCTCCTTTCCTTTGGAGCTGACGACTGCGCCCATTCCCCACTCCGATGCGTCTGTCGTGACGACCACGGTTGGAACGAAAGGTCGGATGCTGGCTTCCATCTCCCTCTGCAATCGTTCCTTCCACCATCTGAGCTCCTCGATCTCTGTGTCCCCCAGAGCTCCTCGGTTGTGATATCCTCCGTCTCCCACGATCTCCTCCTTCCTCCTCGTCAGGTTCCTTGTTCGGACGAACGTCTCCGCCTCGACGATGGCGAAGGACTGGAGGACACCTACGAGCGACGCCAGTGCGTGCCCGACGCACTGGCGCTGGTGTCTGCACTGTGTCAGCCTGTCCCTCACCTTCACGAACGCCTTCTTCCGCTTCATCTTCGTCGCGGCCACCATCATCGACTCGGTCTTCCAGAGGAATCCGAGGAACTCCAGCTGCCTTGAGGGTTGGAGGATGGACTTCTCCTGATTCACAGTGAATCCTAGTCTGTCCAATTCCAGCAATGTCAGCAGAATGCTCTTCTCCATCTCCTCCTCCGATTCCCCCATCAGCAGAATGTCGTCCAGATAGATGACCAGCCTGATCCTCCTCCTGAGCTTTGATACGACCTCCCTCATCATCTTGGTGAAGATGAGTGGTGAGAGACTGAGTCCAAACGGGAGAGTTGTGTGGCTGTAGTAGATATTTTGGAAGGTAAAGCATAGATACTGGGCTGAGTCGCTGTGGATTGGGACGTGTTGATATGCCAACCGCAGGTCGATCTTTGCCAGATAGTCTCCAGTCCTCATCGTGTCCACAATTGTCGTCCAGCTCTCCATCTTGAAGTGCGTCGGCAGCAAAAGCCTGTTCGCTGGCCGACAATCGAGAATCTTTCGATACGTTCCATCCGACTTCGGAACCAAGAACGTGTTGTTGAGAAGAACCACTTTGTCGATCGTGGTCTTCACTATCATTCCTTCTTTGATCTCCGCAAGAATTAACTCCCTCATTGCTCGACTCTCCTTCTCCCCCTTGACAATACACTGCGAATGTCCCTTCAACTCTGGCTTGGAGAGGAACGGGATCCTCACTCCTTCCTTGACAGCTTGATAAAACCTTGATCGCCTCCATTCCTGCGCCTTGTGCCGAATGAAGCCTCCAATCCGAACGCCGCTCCTCTCTCGTGTTTGATGTTGAAAGAAAGACCGAACTTTGTCTGTTAAAGAAAGATCCCGTGAAAGGTAACTGAAACCAAGAGTGTGTTGATGTGTGTTGTAAGTTAGTAGTGTTGTAGGTCTTGTGGGAACTGAACAGTTGTGAGATGCGAAGTGAACGGTCGGAGCTTCTACTGTCTTGTTTGTTGTCCGCTCCTCTGGTCTTCCACGAGCGATGGGTGATTCGAGAACCTGTTTGAAAACTGGCGGCGCGGTTGAGAAGAGGGGATGAATCGAGGAGGTGCCACCTGCTGTCCCCCACGCCAGTCTCCCCTCTGATTGTATTGGGAGCTGATCCAGCGTGGGCCTGCGTTCGGCCGAAAAAACTGGGTATGTCTTCTTAGCTTCATTTCCGCCCCAATCGAGCGAACCTCCCTCGCTTGCTGAATCTCCTTCTGCAGCTCTTCTCGCTGTCTTCGTGCATTGTCTTGTTCTCTCTCATCCCCTTTAAAGCTTGAAAGGATGTTCAGCCCCAGCACCTTCCGTGTTTGTTCAATCCTCTTAACAATCTCTGCTGCCTTATACCCTTGGAGACAGATCGCCTGTCCAATTGGCATTCCTTGCTGAACCGCTTGAAACAAACCACAGGCAAGCTTGACGCCGTGGAAGGCCTCCTTCTTCAATGCAATCAGGAGGTCGTCGACCCTCCGATCCTCCTTCGCCACGAATTCTCGAATAACGTCCTCATTGAGCTTTATACCTTCCACCAGCTTCATCACCTCACGTAATGTTTGGAGTGCGACCGGGTTCCACGTGAAAAGGGGCAGTTCAGTTGCCACCTCCACCATCGTTGTTTGGAGGTCATTCATCTCCACTTCATCCATCGCATTTGCACCTCGATTGGGGAGTGATTCGATTGCATCATGTTGTTCTGTTTGGAATTGCACGCCTTGGCGTTGGGCTGGCAGGTGAAAGATCGGAGGTGTGGTACTGCCCAAATCCTCAAGTTGAGGTGTGTTCAGTGACGGAATTTGATTACGTGTGAATGGTTGAGGCGTGAGAACCTGTCGTTGAGGGGCTCTCTGTGCGAGTCCGGTAATGGCAGCCTGCCAACTTTCCGAATCGAGACCAAAGGCCAAGTCTATCGTCCCCATCATCAAACGAACTAAATGGAAGAGTGCTCCTGCGGCCGGAGTCAGATATTGAGGCATTTGCATATTGGCGAACTCCTGCGCCTCCTCCGACTCCGGAACCAACATCGTCGTGAAAACTTTGGCGGCGAACCCTCGTAACTCCTTGAGCCGATTATGAAACGAATCCAAGCTACTTGAATTGTCCATCGTTCCGAAGTGACCAAACTTCAAACAAAAAACAGATGAGAATCTAACCCATTACCAAACTTCTCACTTCAGATGTGGAAGGATTCTCACTCTTCCGAGCTCAGACGAACATGATCAGTGCAGACTGATCCTGGAAGTGTTTGAGATTGGAAAGGATGGAACAGAATTCAACTCAACTCAAATCCCTCTCACTGTCGACTCAGCAACATCGTTCACTGAGACGAAGATTGTTGTGACACTTGCCAGTTCGTCTTTGGAATCTCTGGACGCGTCTCTGGAATGGCGAGGTCGACTGATTTTTGGAGAGAATGAAACATCCCCGAACAATTTCCTGATTCAGCAGAGCTCGTCTGGTCGATTCGCTCAAGCATTGAAAGACAACATGAAGTGGTGGATTCCGCTAGTTGTCGTTCTGTCGTGTGCTGTTCTGGCATTGATTCTGATTGTGATTCTGTTGGTGCGACATCACAACAAGAACAAATGGAGAAAGAGTGAGCTGGAAGAAGAACCGCAGGAGCTGAACGAGGCGGAAGAGAAGATTGAAGTGGTGAAGGATGAATGCTACAACGAGGACAATCAGAACTCGGTGCACACGGCTGGCCAGAAGCAGTTGAATCCTGCGTTGACATTCCACGACTCTCATTCATCGATTCTGAACACGAACAATGTGGCGCAAGCGCTTCCTGGTCAGACAGCAGTTCTTGTTGTTGACGAGGATCAGTTTGGTCATCCGAAGATCGAAGATGGATTGGCGAGTCAGCACGACACGCTGTTCAACCGACTTCATCGGCGTGATGGGGATGCCGCACTGAACATCCACCAAACGCGATTGGATGTGGCGAAAGCGATTGAGAAGCTGCTCTCGCTTCGCCAAGACGCTGTGGCACTACGACGACTGAATCCGCACAGGGTGTTCTACACTCCTACGAACATGATCTGCTTCAGACTGAACGAGGAACGACAATCGCATGCCTCAACAGGAATCGCTTCACAATCTGGAGTTCCGAAAACGACGCAAGAAGAGAAGCGGTGGTCGGCGCCTGAAGAAGCGAATCGTGAGAATGACATTGATGCAGGAAAAGTGTTGGTTTTTCGGCTTGGCCTGATCTTGTGGGAAATCACGACAGGGCAGATTCCGTTCGGTGAAACTGATGCAGTGAATGCTCAGCGACAGCTGGGGATGGGAGTTGTTCCTCGGATGGATTCGGTTGAGCCAGTTGAGCTCGCGACACTTCTTTTGGAATGTCTGGATCTGAATCCGATTTCTCGTCCTTCTGTGGAATCGGTTATTTCTCGCCTGGAGTCGATCAAGGAAGAGAGGAAAGAAGCAGCGGGAGATCTTCTTGAGCTCCCGAATCGTTCACCCGAACCACGTCCAAAATCGCCGAAACCGTCTCAGGGCTGCCCACACGAGTAGGCTCTTAGGTTTCTGTGTTCTGAACACGACCCTCTCTCACTTCCTTCGTCTCTGCTGCTCATTTCATTCTCATACCACTCTCTTCTCGTTCTGTTGGCGTTTCTTACAAATTCTTTTCTGGTTTCTTTGTGTCTTACAGTTCACTCGCATCACACTCTCTGCTATTGATTGTGGGACCAGCCTGCATTTCACACTCAGCGCATCTCCATTCATCCGTCTTGATTGGGTTGGTCTAGGCGGCTTAATCATACCCCGTGCCCCCTCACCAAAATTTTCAAATATGTCTGGTTTTTAATATTAAACACACTTTTGATAAAATTTTGTGATTTTGAGGGCGAAAAAAAGCTGCCCTTTTTGGCCGGATCCAGCCCATTATTTGTTTCAACACTTCACAAAGATCCTTTTTTCTATGGTACTTTTGAGAATTCACCAATAGTCTTCACAGCCCCCCCTGCTCTTGAGCGGGGGGCTGTGAAGACTATCCGACATTATGAAAAAGTGTCTGGAAAAAGGATCGGGTGAAGTGTAGATAAATCCATAACTCCAAAACCCGGTCTCAAATCGAGCAATAATTGTAAAAACATCGTGAAGTGATATTAAACAAAGCTCCTGTTAAAATATTGGAGGGGGGCACGGGGTCGGATTATGCCGTCTAGGCTCAGATCCGAAAAAGTCTACACGCAGATCTGCAGATCCGTCTAGACGCAGATCTGAAAGTCTACACGCAGATCTGTCACTATCCCTGAATTTTCGACTTTTTATCACATTTTATTCTTCTACAACCTAAATACAGACATCACATCATGTTTTTTGGCTTTTTAAACCACTTCACTACAATATCCCATTCAATGTTTAGATCTGACCAAAGGATCCTGGGTTGATCAAGTCTAATCAACGACACAACGAAGAACTGCTCGAGACGACATGGTTTTGTGACGAAAAGTGGTGAGGAAGAATTGAAGGAAGTGGATGGATGTGTCTGCAGCTGACGCTGTGTTGACAAGGCCTAGCTGAGAGACAAGTTGGCGTGACTGCGAAATGAACGAGAACTCACCAGGCATGCAGCGAGAGAACAGTGGACGTGCAGGATCGAACACAGAAGGACGGAATGTGGGCGAAAATAGAGTGCCCGTCTCCAAATCAAATGCCGATGGCTTGTGCGATGGAGTGGTGGATTGTTGGATGTTATCTGCTTGTTGTGTCGACGAGGCATAAACGGCGTCTCGAGGAATCACCGTGGGTGTGTCAGACCATGAGGTGCGGAAGAGAGGAAGCTGGTCGTCGATCACAACTTCGGTGGGCATGCTGAAGACGGTCTGGTCCTCTCCAAGATGCTTCCTTAGCATGATGCACAGCGGGTCGTCGTCTTCCGAATTGAACAATTCCTTGCACTGTCCGCGAGAGGAGCACTGACGAAAAGACGTGTGAAAGGAACTTGGGCAGCTTCCACGTCTTCCGGCGAGGGATCGGGAGGCGACTCCAGCATCATCATCAGAGACTCGTTGTTTTGGAGGAAGAAGCGGGAGACTGTCGGCGGTCCAAAGTGATTCGGAAGATCAGAATGAGTGCAACCTGCGTGGAACGGGAGTGGCGATGATGTTTCGTCCGAATTGAGGTTTTGGGAGAGACTGCGTTCGGTATGCTTTCGGACCTTCTCCGCCTGCGCTGTCCACTCAGTCACAGACTTCTGTGTGTAGAAGTCCGGATGGGCATGTGAGGAGGATGTTGTGTCGTGTGGGAGGGGGAACATGCCGTTCTTTCTGAGGAGAGTGTATCCGAGGTGGAAAACGGAGTGAACTTGAGGGGAGTCGGACAGGGTGTGCGGTGAGTGGCTTTGAGATTGGAGGCAGAGTTGAATGAGGACGAAGAGTGATTCGTGGAGTGAGCTGTGTGCTGGGTCAAGAAGTGTCTCTGCACAATAACAGCAGAGATCTGTCAAAACAAGGAGGGAGTACGACACAGCTTCTTCGTCCGCTTTGCTGTTTCCGAACGAGATCTGGCGTTGTGTGGAGATGACAATCGATTGAGTTGTTGCGATGAGGCTGGAGATGCAGTCGATGCAGATTGTGCGATGACGCGTGGAGAGGAAGTTGAGCAGACATCCGACGGTGTGGATGCTGTCGAGGCAGACAATGTGCCTCTCCGAGTCGAGAATCTCGGGCTCGTTCGATCCAACAGACGATCGATTGTCTCCGCCGACCATGGTCATGATGCACGGACTCTGGAAATAGTTGAAGATGGCTTGGATGGTTTGTGTCGCGCGGTCCATCGAGTTGTACTGCTCCTCGCGAACCGGATTGTGCTGCGCAAACGGGTCTGAAGGTCTTGCGTCGAGCTCCTGGGCGTTGCTGGTTTCGTGGTGGATGACATTGGTAAGTGTCCACATCAGTCGAGAGAAGCAGCTGAAGTCAGGCTCTTCGCCGTTCTTCAGAAGTGTCATCAGGAGCGAGAAAATGGCGGAGGACAATTCGCGGAAAGTGTGCGGACGGGCTTCCTGCTGAGAGTGAGAGAGGAAAGGGGATACAAAAGTGTAGAGTGCCTTGAATTCTGTCACCGCGTCTGGTTGTTCCTCTTCCTTCGACGGATTGTTGGCGCAGCTGTCCCAATCCAAGAAGAACTCCGGAAAGGGAATGTGGAACGTCGGTGTACACGGCATCGGGGAAGGAAGGGTTGGCCAGGTCGCCAAAGTGGTTTCCGAACGGATAGAGCGAGGTGAGGATGGTCAGCGCGTCTCGTCGGATGGCCGCGTTGGGATGGGGCTGGGGAATGAGGGGAGGGGCTTGCAGACCTCTGAGAGGACAAACTGGAGGAAAGGAAAGATCAGCGATGACAGTGCCCGTGTTCCGGGAACATCATTCGGGAAGGGGTTCATACGAGGGATCTCAGCGATTAAAGACAAATGCAAAGAACAGCTGTGAACGCGCCGAGGTATGTAGACGAAAATGTGGTCACTGACAATGATGAGAAATGCATGAAGTAGCATTTGATAGCTTTGGCGCGTCCACCTTCGAAACCCTGGAATAAGCAAGTAAAGATCCAACAAAAGCATACGGGCTTGTCAGTAATACAGCATTCAGCCAGCCAAGCTCCAGTAATGTCAAGCATTCGGTTGGGATCAACCGGCGGCGGGGCTTTTGTGATTTGCTGGCATTTCTCTTTGGAATCCAGTGTATATTCTGTGTTGTTGATCAGAGTCACAATTTCTGTAAGGGCACAGATTGCTTGATAATGCATATCGGGCTTAGATATTTGGTTCAGGTTGCCGAGAACTCGTATGACTCGTGAGAACAGGAACAAGGCATAGGAGAGTGATAGCCCTGGGAGGGTATCATCAGTACATCTAGAAAGGGAATATTAAGCAAAATTGCGACAAACTCTGTTGTAATATTGAGGAGAACTGTGTCGCTTCCGTATGGATTCCCGTACATCTTATTCACAATGAATCGAGTGAGTCGAGTCTAAAACAAAGGAAAACAGTTGCAAAATGCATAGAAAAGGTGTTGGCAGACCATTGATGTATTCCATTCCAAATCAAGCTTCCCAATCGAAAGAATATTGTGTGGTTCGGTTTTGTCGAGCTGTGTTGTTGGTTGAGACAAATTGGAGTCAGGAATAGATGTCGCAGAATTGGAGAGAACTCGGATTCAACCTGTGGTCCCTTTAGAGCTCTATTTTCGTCTGTAGACGATTTGAATTCACGCACGAAGATCGTCAAGAGATAAACAGGAGTGAAAGAGAAAATCAACAAACATGGAGTGAGCAGGGTAACGGTGACGCGTGTGCGAGCTTCAAATTCATTTGGAACTGCGATCACGATCGTGAAAATGAAACAAAACAGACTGAGGAAAGCGAATGATATATAAATTGAGAAAGAGAGAAAAATCAAACGGTGAGTGAGATCATCACTGTTTACATGACGAAGAAGCTCTTCAAAAGCTCACTGAACGATTTTACTCTCCTCCGTGGGGGAGATCAACTCATAGACCCTCCACAAACCCGTTTTTAAATGTGTAAATCTCAATGAAATGATGCAAATAATATATGAGCGTGGAAAAAAATCAAATTTTACTGAATTCAGATTTAGTTGTTGAGTACACATAAGAAAGGTGAATTTATAGATTTCAAGCCTGATCGCGCATGAAATGGCCTTTCTAAGATCAGCACATTTTTGCACACTTTTTATTGCAAAACAAGTTCAAAGACAGGGAAAGGATGGAAAACAACAAAAAAAGAGGTCTCTATGTGAAACAATGGACAAAATACATCCATTAAAGAGAAAAATTGAAAAAACGTGAGATTTCAGAGTTGATCGTGACAACTTCTATGTTTTTATGAAATTGAAAAAAGTTCAGAAATGATGTATTTAGGGATGATAAACGAAGAAAGATAATTTTTTAGGAGAATTACTGCGTCAGTACGATTTTGTGACGCGAGGATTATTTCATTGAGAACTACACAAATATAAACCCGTCTTTATTCAAAAATAAGAAGAATAGTTGTCTCAACTCGACAGGGAGTCAAAGTGAAGTGTACAACAAACGAGTCGCAATATCTAGGCAATCTGCTTCTTATTTTCGATGTTCGGAATGGTTTTTGAAAGAATGGGTCACAAAATTATCGTTAACTTCTCTCCGATCATTATCTATGAATGATCCAAAATTTGGCATCTAACTCCTCTTCTCCATCATTCGATGCAATTTTTCAACCGTTTTCCTGATTCGAATACAAGTCAACGTTCACCACACACTCCAAGTCTCGACCCGCACACTCTCTCTTACCACAGCCTCTCACCATCCACCTAACATCATCGAAGTTCATCAGCCATACGTTTCATGCCGACTTCAGTCGATCATGTCCAGGCGGGGAAGATATTTACTCAGACACTTTCTGAAGCTATCTAGTCGCTGTGAACAAATCAAAATCAACCAAGCGCTCCACAAACAGATGAAAAAGCCAGCATGACTTCATTGGATGCAGAATATATCCAAATAAATCACACCATTCCGATTTTGCCCAACCAGACATCCATCATCCAAAAATACCCTCTAATCCTCCCAAAGACCTCGTGGGCCCATCAGAACAAGTAAATTAGATCAGGAGCGGACGTATCACAACCTTTTTCTTCGCAGCAGATTGAATCGGTACGAGTGATGGTCTCGCTGATCACACGTCCTCAACACCATCCGATTGGGCAGCTGACCGAAACGTAGCTGGAAATTGTTATTCACTCACTGTTTCCACTCTTCCTTGTAGGTAAACGCGTGTCTAAACGCCTACAGATATGTTTCCGTCTGAACAACAGATCAACTCGCCACAAACGGAGAATGCCAAAAGCAAGAATGGAAGCTGGGAAGGAACTATTAAATCAACCAGAAACCAACAGTAGCGCTCACACGCTCCTGAGGTCTGCCTACTCACACCTTTTCGTCCACTTCTTCCTGTTCCTTGCCATTCACTCCATTTCCCTCGACACAGCCTTCTTTCTATTTCTTCACCCTTCCCTCATGTTTTCCTCCTTACTTTTCCCTCTCCAGGTTCCCTCTCTCCCACATCTTCATCACCCCTTCTCAACCGAAGAAGAGGCCAAGCATATAAAAGGCTTCTTTCTCAACAACGGTCCCTTCGAGGCTCAATGGAAGTGCTCCGACATCTATACACAATGCACAAATGTCATATTCCATTCACATGGACTCTGATCAAACACATTACACAATTGCTCGCTTGTGTGCATTGGATGCTGCCGCACGAGAACCAGGACGGAAAGGATGAGCATTTTGTATCTTTCAATGTTTGTTGACATGAAATTCATTGGATTGGGGATATTTATCTCCTTTTCTCATCGCGTCTTTCCGTGTCATTTCTCCTCGATCTCATCAATTGTCCATAGTTCTCTCACTCTTCCTCTCCTTCCCCATCTCTCCCAGAAAACAAGCCCGCACTTCCGAATGCCAGACATGAACAATCCTTGGACAACGACAGTCCCGCTCATAGAAGAACAATCACAGAAGCATCTGGGCATGCCCTCCACATCTTCTTCTCGTACATAAGAAAGCCACGACCAGCATCATCATCAAAGAAAAGGTATCGGAGTGAGAGAAAGATGCCCCATTGTTTGGAAACATTCACATTTCATCACTTCATTACCGGTTCATTTTTCTCTCTAAATTTCATTGTCAACGTGTAAATAAGGGTTTAGAAGAAATGAAAATCACACTATTATTCGAATTCTGGGTCTTGGTGAATAAAAACGGGTTTTTATATTTTAGACGGGTTTGTGGAGGGACTATCAAAAGTCAACTCCAACTTATAATCCCAAAAAAGCGAGAGTATCGACACAAACTTCACATTTCACATCGAAATCATTGATTAGAAAAGTGGTTTAGTTGAAATGAACGAGAAAATGACAGATCTGCGTGTAGACTTTCAGATCTGCGCCTAGACGGATCTGCAGATCTGCGTCTAGACTTTTTCAGATCTGAGTCTAGACCTACCCGTCTTGATTGACACTCCTTCATTCTTCGTTCTTGATTGAAACTCATTCATCACTTTCTGTTCTTCGTCACTCTCATCGTCCAATCCACATCTTTTTAAGATTGTGTTCGGATGATGTCGTTGAAGACTGAGGACGATGACAACCGCGATTCTCAACGAGATCGTCTGTCTCAATCTTGTTGGTCTTCTCGACCCCTCGTTTCTTTGTTTGTGCACAACACCACTCGGCCAATCCTTATTCTGACCACTTCAACAACTTGTCGGACGATGCTGTGTCTGAACATGACTCGTCTCGTTCGATCACACACCATCTCACCACAATCACACCACCACTCAGCGACACGAAATAAACAGTCTGAACACAAAGCACCACTACGAGGAACACAATCTGAACGACGACCACTTCACATTATTCCCAATCTCGTCGTGTCTTTGGCTGCTCATTGAGACCTCGTTCGCTCGTCGTTGATTGAGACACTCACATTGATTTGACTGCAATCACTTTTCCATCCAAGCACTCCCACCTCATCTGTGTTTGCCCTCGACCCTCTTCTTTTCCAGTCTTGCTTCTCACGTCACCAACCCAACATTCCGTTCTAGACTTTCATTGTTCCGTTCTTCATCAGTCTTCTTACCTGTTCTGTTTTCTTCTCTCGCGTTGCTTGCGTTTGGCTGGAATATCGCCCAACAATGAGTCACTTTGATGATGACGAGCAAGGCTTCGCAGCCGTCTTCTTTTGACTATTCCGCGACTTCGCACATCGACACTTCACTGGCACATCATTCGCACATCATCCTCACTTCATCTCAGAAGGGAATGCATGATTGTTGTCATGTGATCGATTCCTTCATTTCACAATACGCCTTTTTCTTCGTCTTTCCGGAATCTTATCACTCACTTCTGGAAAAGTTTAGTTTCTCGATGAATAGTTGAACTGTTCAACCCGTGTGAACTAAGGGTCCGATCGTTGACAACGAGATTGGAATCTCTCGATTCATGATGATTCTCTCCACTGTCCAAGTGTTTCTATTGCTGTGTAGCGTCTTTCAATGTGTTGAAGAACACTACCAAGATTTTGATGCTGTCTATGAGAAGAAACAAACCGAATACAATTTGGCCTCAAACTCTGAACTGAGAAAACTATCATTTGATGATGGATTCTATTGGACAAATGGCATTGAGATTATATCGAAATCAGTGGAACTTCATGGAAACAAGACAGGGCTGACGCATCGAGCGAATGTGGTGGACAAACGAAATCGTTATACCGATGAAACAGCAAACGGAACGCCAATAAAAGACACGGGTGTTGAACGATGGATGATGGGGGTGCAGAATACTTCGTTGACGATGCGATCATTTGGACTGGACGCGGGAATGGCTGGAACGACAATCTGTTTGGTTGTTGGGTCGTCAGTTGAGGTTCATGACAGCGACATCTTGTCAAACATGGAATGTTCGGGATTTGTGCTTGCGGACGTAGTTGGAAGTGGGTCGAGCCGGATTGTGATCGTTGGGAGCAGTCACAAATCGTCGACGCGAAATGTTGTTCTTCCACTTGTTGGAAGAGGCTATGGACAACTGAACAAGATCAATGAAGGATTGATGGGAGATGAGGAGGGATGGAGTGGTGGATTGGTGGAAAGGGAGGAGATTATTGGAGTTGAACTGTCGTTCGATTCGACGCACTTTGTGTTTGGAACTGGCCCTCTTTTCTCGTTTGTTGGGAAGTCACTGTGGTCAGGGTCGGACCATGCAATGATTAAGGTGATTGGAGAGATTTCGACCGAGTTACGATCGAGTGATATTAGGAATGTGACGAGCAGTTTTGTGGATGGGAGTGGAAGGAGGAAGAGTTTGGGAGTGGGGAGTTGTGTGTGGGAGCGAGTGATTGGGAGCAGAGTTTCAGGGAGCACGAACCACGACATGGGGACAGGATTGTGTGGGACTGGATTGGGGTTCAATGTGCTTTGTGCGAACAGTTCGTTCTCTTCTTGTGTTCGCACCTCAAACAATGAAATTGACATCGAACGCAAAAACATCACCCAAGACCACATCGGACGAACAGAAGTGATCTCACCAGGAATTATATATAGACCAGAAATGACAAACGTGAAGTTCACTCTCTCCACTTTCCACGACATGACAGTGGCTGCTGAAAGCAGCAGGGGTGGAGCAGCAATCTGCCTCTTCATGTCCGTGTCACATCTTTTTTCCGTCACGCTGTGCTCCTTTCACAAATGCACATGCACAGGAAAGGTAAATTTTGGAGCCGCCATTTATTATTATGATTTTCAGCCAGACCTTCCAGCCACAATCTCCTGCTGCTCCTTCACGGAATGTGCGAACACTGGTAACGATTTGAATCGTGGTGGAAGTCTATTCGGTTACTCCTCTTCAATTATTTCAATATCTCATTGCTTCTTCGAGAACAGCACATCATCCATCTTTGATGGCGCTATCTCTATCTGGTTTCCCCAACACCTCACTCTCTCCAACTGTGCGTTCGTCTCATGCTCGTCTCGGAACGAATCTGGTGCCGTGACTCTCTATGGAGTCAAAAAAGTTGATCTCTCCTTCATCCAATTCCGCGGATCATCATCAGAAAGAATGTCATACGCCAAAGATATTTTCTTCAAGTCAATATCTGCTTCCCTCATAACTGAAGAAACTGTCAGGTTCTGCGACTCCACTTCAGGCAGTCCGAATGCTTATCAAGATCGTGTCGGTGATGTGAGTGATCTTGTTCCTCAACTCGACTCCACTCCGACAGTGACAGTTGAAGTGTCGATCAGTGAAGGGACAGCGACAGTGACAGCAACAGCGAGCGAGGAAGTGAAGGGAACGATGGGGATACTGCTGAACGGATCGAATGTGCCTCGTCTGGTTCATGTTCAGTTTGGGAGCAACTCGCACACATCGAGATCAGGATCAACAGCTGTATCGTCTGGCGATGATGGCGTTCTTCCACCTGCAGATTATGAAGTCTACGCGTCGTCGATGCCTTCGAACTATCTGAGTTCACTCCGAATTAGATCAGCTGAGTGCAGTCTGAAAGATGTGAACACAACAACGATTGTTCTTGGTGGGATGAATTTGGGCTCAGGGAGTTATTCGATGCTGATCCGAAATGGAGCGAACACTCCTTTCAACATCTCACTGACTCGCTCCAACCTGACGACTCTTGTTGGAGAAGCACCTCTTTATCCATTGACAGCTGAAGGAAGGCTGGAAGGGGCGACAGCATACGACATCGAGAAGGTGATGTGGCTTTCGCAGGGTGGAGAGGAAGAGAATGTGCGTGTGAGAAACCAAGTCACGCTCACAACACCGCCTGAACCGACCCGTCTGGTACAGTTCACTAAGGGACAATACGACGACAAGATGAAGACGATTGGATTTGTGATGACAGGTCGAGCGTTGGATGAAGAGGCGACATACAAAGTTGTGCTGAGTGCATCTGACACAGTGAATCACACGATTGAGATGACATGCAAATCGAATGGAAAGTGGGAAGGATCGGCAGTTCTCTATCCTTCGACAGATGCTGAACTGGTGTATGGAACGACATACACGGTGAGTTCGTTCATGAAGGGAACAGAAACAGACGAACTGCTTCGAGACGATCAGGAAGCAATTGAAATCATGACCGAGCCGGTTCGTCTTGTTTCTACGTCATCGGCAGTGATTGCTGGCAAAAATGGAACGACACTGACACTGACGTCTCGTTCGCTGTCAGTAGGCTCAAAATACTCGATTGCGGTTGTTGGAACGCCCACCGTGCCATCAGCATCGAATGAGAAGCACACAACAACACTCATGTTCACAGCAACGTCAGCGACACTGAACACAGTGCCTCTCACACTGTATCCCTTCGAAGACGCGATTGTTGAGTATGGACACACGTACTCTGTTGAAGAGATGAAAGTGGTTGATGGAGCGTCGATTCTTGTGGAAACAGAAGATTGTGTCTTCGAGACCCCAAAAGAACCGGCTCGGATCATCTCTTTCAAGTCAGTGTCGCTGAATGGAACGAAAGCGACCATCACTTTCGAAGGGAGGGTGTTGACAGAAGATCTCTGCTCGATTTGGGTGTCGTTCGGGACCACTTTCTGGAAATCGTCGTTGATTCGAAATCTGTCAGAGACACTCTGCGAAGTGGACTTCCAAGTTGCTCCTGAAGAAAGCGAGACATCGCTGAAATACGAAGGAGAGTACACAGCGTGCATCAAGCCACTCGAGACAAGCTCACTCCTCGTCGACTCTGGAATCTCTGTCCGACTCCCGCCCCCTCCCTCGTTCACCAATGTCGAATTTAAGTTCACGAACTTACTTGGGACCGAATGTTTTGCGATCTTGACAGGCAAGGATCTGGTTATAGAAACAGAATACGAAGTGACACTCGACTCGTCGCACACTTTCTTTGTTGTAGCGAAATCATCTACTCGAGCAGAATCTGCAGTATAGTCTGGACAAAACCCGATACTTTGATAAAACCCGATACTGTTTCGGTGTTGATCTAGACACATCATTTATTTTTTGGCTTCTTTCTCCCGTTTTACGAAATATGTTGGATTCAAAATAGGTCATAACTGGAGAATACTTGAAAATGAAGTGAATCAAATATATTACGTGCAAAATTGATACTTGCCTGCGATAGATTCAGGATTCTTGTTCATCATCATCACGCACCATCTCACGCCGATTGATCCTTCTCCGAGGTTCGGGACACGCTCCCTCACTTTCAGATCGGGAGTGGCTTCGACGTCGACGTGGAGTTGGTCGTCCCCTCAGGATACTTGATTGAGAATCGCGAGAATTACGATCGCGACGAACTGCAAAATCCGTGATGAGTGTCTGTTTCCGTCCAGGTAATTTTACAGTGTCGTGAAAAGTTGTCAACAGTGATCCGTGATTTGTTACGACCTCATCGGGAGGTAGAAACGAACTTGGTTTCATGTTGAGGTTGGTTCGAGTGCGAAATTCTTCAAGAAAGGTAATATCAATTTGAGGACAAAATCTTTTCAGATTCTGCACAGCCGCTTCGAGCGAAATTGGATAACAGCCACATCGATTAAATGAGGCTAAAATCGAAGAAGATTTAAACGCTTCTCTCAGAGCGTCAGGAAGTGCCTTCGCGAGATTCGTGCGATATTCGACTATGCTCGACGTCGATGGAGGAACGAATAATCTTTTGAGTTGTTGCTTCAGATTCGAGAAAACAAACTGATCACACACCTGAAGAATGTGCGAGGTGTGAGATGGGTAGAGGAGTATGTGGATGTGGTTTTGTTGACAGAGAGAAATGATTTCCGGATTTCGCCTTGTAAGATGCCCATCCATCAGTAGGAGTGCATTCCGATTGGTCTTGTGGATTTGTTGCCGAAATGCGACGATTTCTGGAATGATGTGATTTGACATAATTTCGATGTATGTTTTCGTATTCATCCATCCTGACTCGTTGTATTCGACATGAATGTGCTGTTGTGGAAATTTTTCGAATTCTTTTACGGGAAGCTTGGACGGCCATAGTAAAATGGGAGCAAGATGGATTCCAGTGGAATTGACCGTTCCAACGAGTGTCGCATTTTGTACGCGAGAAGCGGAAGGAATTGGAGGACATTGTTCGCCAGCAAAGTAAACGACCAGAGAAGAATTGTCCTCTCCGATCCGGAGAGATGATTCGTCCAAGTTGAATATCAAGTCATCGTGGATGTTTTCCAATCTCACAGTACTCTCCAGCAGTTCGTACCAACCGACAATGTTAGCAAGAGTGGATGCTTTCAATCGGTCTGGGTCTAAATATCCGGGTTTCATAGAGTCGAGGAGAGAATGACGTTTTAGGAATGCGTTGACATTCCACATACTCAATGACGGGTGATCAGGATTGAATCTAGGACTCTTTGAATAGATGATATTCATCTAAAAACGGAAAAAAGTGAAAAAAATAAGACTTCTTGGAGGATCTCCGCTTTTTTCATCGGTTTTTTCTCAGCGATCTTGGTCCGAATTTTATCATACAACTCATTTTCGTCTTGAGTTGTCAATAGTGTCGGTCTTCCATCTTTTCCTGGTGGGCGATTTTCTTTTTCCGCTCTCCTTCCTCTCTTTAGTGCCGCTTCGCTGCAGACTCCGGCTTGGACGACAGTATCAAGCGTCACGTTCTGTTCTGCGTAAATCTTTAATCCTCTTTCCACGCGAGATGGAAGTGATCTGATGTCACTTCCACTCATGAGATGTGAAACATCTCGTGGTGAAAGTGGAGGCGAGATCGGGCTGTCCTTTTCCATTGTTGTGGGTCTGATCACATTTCACTTCATCAACATTCACAATTACCAGTTCTGGTTTTCAAATGATGATCGTTTATTACTCATTCTTCCACTTGAAAACAAAAAGATGAAATGATGAAAAGTGATTGTGGAGGAAATGTCATCAACAAAAAAATGATGGACACCAGCGGTACCACGGAGGGTATCGGGTTAAATCAAAGTATCGGGTTTTGTCCTGACTATAATGGTGATTGGATGTGAAGGAGCTCTCGCATATTCCGCAGCCGTTCTCGTTGAAATCATCGAACCATCTATCGACATGGGTGGAGTCGATCTGATGCCTATCCCAGTCACTGGTGCAACACCCGCTCGTCCGAATGAGACTGTGGTCTTTGTGGACATAGAAACTGGACGGAACGGTTGGACATGTGGAAACTTGTCTCATCCTTGCTCGACGATGGATGTTGCGTGGAAGATTGTGCGGACACTCGAGATCTCGCAACCCACGTTCTCGCTGCTGAAAGGAACTTCTCTGTCGTCGCCGATGACGATTGGAAGTGGGATGTCAGTTTTGATCCGTGATGGAGCGATCAACGAGCCATCTCTCTCGATTCCGTCGTCGGCAGCAGAATCAGCGACATCAGCTCTGATTGTGGTTTCATCTGCCCTTCTGAACGTCCACAATGTCAACATTGTTGTTGAGTCATCAGACCCGTCTTTCGTTCTCGTGTCCGCATCCTCATCCGAAATGATTCTGAAAGATGGATTGATCACAATCAAAAGCAGAACGAATGAAAATCAAAATGGATTGGAAGAGTTGTGTGTTTGGACGGCAGGACTGATTGAACTGACCAACACCGAACTGAACGTGACGAACAACCAATTCTTCAACATTTCTCAGGGCGCGATTGTGATGAAGGGAGGACAATTGAAAATTGATGGATCGCTATTCCGCGACAACATTCCACCGAACTCGTCGTTTTCATCAGCTCGTCGGAACATTGCGTGTTCTGAAGATGGAACAGTGACAATTGGAAGTTTGTCAGCAGGCGATGGATCTTCGCTGCATCCATCGGCGTGGATCTCGTCTGAGGGTTGTTCGATCGAGTCAACTGAAATGAATTCACGTGCTCCTCTCTTCATCCCAACACTCTCTTCTGACTCCACGTCGAAGTTGGACAAGAAGACGAAATCGTTCACGTTGACGATTGAAGGAACGATTCTGATTCCGTGTTCACTGTTCCTGGAAGTGTTTGAGATTGGAAAGGATGGAACAGAATTCAACTCAACTCAAATCCCTCTCACTGTCGACTCAGCAACATCGTTCACTGAGACGAAGATTGTTGTGACACTTGCCAGTTCATCGTTCGAATCTCTGGATGCGTCTCTGGAATGGCGAGGTCGACTGATTTTTGGCGAGAATCAAACATCCCCGAACAATTTCCTGATTCAGCAGAGCTCGTCTGGTCGATTCGCTCAAGCATTGAAAGACAACATGAAGTGGTGGATTCCGCTGGTTGTCGTTGTGTCGTGTGTTCTTCTAGCTTTGATTCTAGTCGTGATTGTATTGATGCGACGACACCAGAACAAAGAAAGGAAAGGTCAGCCTGTTGGAGAACAGGAACTGGACGAAGCGGAAGACAAGATTGATGTGTTGAAAGACGAACGCGGCAACGAGGACAATCAGAACTCGGTGCACACGGCTGGCCAGAAGCAGTTGAATCCTGCGTTGACATTCCACGACTCCCATCCATCGCTTCTGAGCACGAACAATGTAGCGCAAGGGTTTGCAGGCCAGACAGCTGTTCTTGTTGTTGACGAGGATCAGTTTGGTCATCCGAAGATCGAAGATGGATTCGCGAATTCGCTCGACACACTGTTCAACAGAATTCATCGCCGTGATGGAACGCCAGCACTGAACATATCTCAGACACG
Organism: Blattamonas nauphoetae; assembly: GCA_033064195.1. NCBI lineage: Eukaryota > Preaxostyla > Oxymonadida > Blattamonas > Blattamonas nauphoetae. Next base: position 88,781 of record JARBJD010000233.1, on the reverse strand, counting down.
ATTGGATGTGGCGAAAGCGATTGAGAAGCTGCTCTCGCTTCGTCAAGACGCTGTGGCACTCCGAAAACTGAATCCTTACTGGGTGTTTTGCACTCCTACGAACACGATCTGCTTCAGACTGAACGATGACAAACCCTCCCATGCTTCAACAGCAATCCCCACGCAATCGGTGACGCACAAAGAGACTCAGGAAGAGAAGCGGTGGTCAGCGCCTGAAGAAGCGAATCGTGAGAATGACATCGATGCAGGAAAAGTGTTGGTTTTTCGGCTTGGCCTGATCTTGTGGGAAATCACGACGGGGCAGGTTCCGTTCGCTGAAACGGATGCGGTGACTGCACATCGACAGCTGGGGATGGGAGTTGTTCCTCGGATGGATTCTGTTGAGCCAGTTGAGCTTGCGACGCTTCTTCTGGAATGTCTGGATCTGAATCCTCTTTCTCGTCCTTCTGTTGAATCTGTTGTTTCTCGTCTGGAGTCGATTGGTGTCGGGAAGAAGGAAGACACGGTGAGTCTTCAGGAACAGCCCAATCACCCACCAGAAGCAAAACCAGAAACGCAAGGGACAAGTCAGAACTAGTTCCTTACCAAATGCGTCATTGCTTCTGTCCTCCACTCCATCTCTAATCGCCCATCGCTCACTTATCGGATGACCTGTTAGAACTCGGAATTCCTCTCAATTTTCAGTAACAAATTTCCTTTTTTCTTCAACCATGCCAACTTTTGAATCCTGGCGAACACTATCTCAACAACTTGTCGAACGATAAGGAGTCTGAACATGACTCCTCTCGTTCGATGTCACTCATCATCTCACCTTATTCAAACAGCCACTCAACGACATCAAATGAACAGCTGAAGATGAACACAATACACAGCAATGAAGAACACAATCTGATCGACGACCACGTCGCCTCAATTTCTTTCTCGTCGTGTCTTTTGGCTGTTCATTGACACTTCATTCACTCGTCGTTGATTGAGACATCTCACATTGACTTCACCAGCAATCACTCCTTCATCGAACACTCCCATCTCACTTGTGTGTTGGGATGGACATACTGATTCGCTGTCTTATTTCGCCACGCATTGCAGACTAACCACTTCTTGACATGTCTTCATCATTCGTTCTGCTTGCATTATCTTAACGTTTTGATTCTGTTTCTTCATTTTTCATGCTTTTGACTGGAATATCACCCAACAATGAGTCACATTGTTGATGACGAGCAAGGCCTCGCAGCCGTCTTCTTTTGACTATTCCGCGACTTCGCACATCGACACTTCACTGGCACATCATTTGCACATCATCCTCACTTCATCTCAGAAGGGAATGCTTGGTTATTGTCATGTGATCGATTACTTCATTTCTCGATCCGTTTTATCCTCGTTTTTTGTTGAAATTGATGCCACATGGGATTTCTTGAATTAAATCTTTTCCTGAAAACGGCTGAAAATGAATGATTGGGTGTTTTGACAATATGAATCAAATAATTCACATTTCATGGGTTTAATTCCGACTCATCCAAAAGTCATTGACCCATACGGATTCGGAGGACCATACGGACCAAAATTAAAAGGGTTCTGATTAAAAGGAACAACGCTGAATGGACCGGGTTGAAAAGGAGGGGGACCATACGGACCGGGATAATAAGGGCACTGATAAGGAGGAACACCATTGTGAGGACCAGGTTTATAACGAGGGTATGGCTGAGGAACAGTATTCCACGCATTCTGAGCGGGAATCGTTCGATCGACGTGGCGTTGGGCGTTTGCTCCTGTCCACTTGTTAAGAACTTCCATCGAGAACGAGTCAAGAGAGAGGTCGCTTCGGTCTTCCATCCCTTCTGAACACAGAGCGAGCAGAAAAAGCTTCAGTTGTGGATTCGACCGATTCTCACTCAGACTGAAGATGTCCCAGAATCTGGAATGATGTTTCAGCGATGATGGGATGGTGTCCAGACGGACAAGAGCGATGGAGAGGACGGAGAGAAGAGAGGAGAGAGGAGGGGTGGAGAGAGTGGATGGAGTGCCTGTGTTGATGAGAGACAGAACGAGAGAGAGGAAGATGTCCAGAAGTTGCGAATGCTCGTCCTGCTGGGGACGAATTGTTACTCTGTCTGGCGACGAAGGCACGACAATTGAGAGAATTCGAGTGAGGAAGGGAGCGATTGGAAGGAGTGTGGAAGCAGAGATGTCAGAAGGGTCGTCGGACACTAGTATTGTGTGGAGAGCGATGAAGAGCTGTTGGGGTGTGGTCTGAATCTCAATCTGAGCGAGACTGACTCCAAATCGATCATCAGATTTCAGAATTGTCGAGGAACTCGCCCTTCTCTCCTCCAAAAGAAGACAGGCAGTTTTGGCTGTGTCCTTCGTGACGTCAGAAAACAGATTCTCATTCAGTTCTCGAATGAGGCGAGAGAGTGAGATGGAGTCAACTGGTTGAGAAGTGTTTGGAGAGAATCCAAAAGGAGACTGACGTTTGTTTGGTTGAGAGAGCGGCTGGAAAGAGTCGAGTCTGGCTGAGAGAAGGATGTGGGAGACGATGGACGGGAGTGGTTGTTGGGTGACGGATGATTCGTGAATGCCTCGGAAAGGAGCAGTGGCTCTGCTGATCGAGAAAGGCGTTGGGGTGTTTCGGGTTCGCTCTTCGATCTCCTCAAGAATAACCAGGATCGAGCGAAGAAGAGACAGATCGGTTGTCACTGCCAGCGATATCAGCGAGTCGATGGCTGGTGTTGGGTCGAATGACTTGAAGTTCATCAGGAATTGCATCACTTTCAAACACGAATCGACAATCTGCGACGTCACCTCATCCTCCCCCACAGCACATCCCTCCTCTACTCCTTCCCGACGATGAGGAGCGATCGCTTGAAGAGTGTTGATCGCAAGTTCCTGCAGTTCTGGTTTGGGTTCCGTGTGGTACAGTGTGCGATTGAGAGGTGGAAGCGGGCATGCATCGACTGCGTCTGCAATGTGAATCAGCGTTGCGGCGACCAGTGGAAGATTGTTGATGTGACGAGCAAACTTGATCATGGTGTCTAAGACATCAGGAGTCGTGTCGAGATGGAGGTTTGGACGTGGGATGGATTGGATTTTGTGAACTGATAAGATGAGAAGTGCTTGTTCGTCGTTCTCTGCTTTCATCAACTCGTTCGCGATGTCTGGAGTGTCTCCCGAAACAACAGCCAGCTGCGTCAGAAGTTTCCATCTCTCCTCGCCCTCAGCGGTTCTCAATTTCTCGACGATTGATCTTTCAGATGGCGTGACATCTGCAAAATTATCTTGGAAGGAGGATGTCGTAGGTGTGTTGTAAAAGGGTAACTCGGCCACTTTTCTCAATTCTCTGAGGAGAGCGATGGGAGTGTTGTATGAATTCACTGTCGCCATCTCCACCAAGCATGCTACGATTCGATCGAGAGAGCTGCGATCAATCGTATTCATGTTTCTGCAGAATGCGTTGAATGAAGACAGAAACTGGGTTTGTGATTCTGGTCCAAGAAAAGGGAAGAGATGGACAAAGTTAGTATCCCGTGTCTCAGGGCATGTTCGATGCAAGAACGGGTCCCATTGATAATTGCGGCAGGTGAGGGTGATTTCTATGTCGGCCAGTGTTGTCAGTGCAGTGAGTGCAGATGGACTGCTGCTCTCGTTCCACACACTTGGTTGTTCTGACAACCGACATAGCTCGGGAGAGAAGAAGGGGAAGGAGTGAGGGAGTGTCGTTGTCGAGTGAAGGGCTTTCACAAGACAACCAGCGAATGGAATCCCAAGCTTGTTCGCGAAGTCAAGGGAGTCTGGTGTGGACTGGACATCGGAGCGAGACAAAAAGAGAACACGACAACCTGCTTCTGCACATATCGACAGAGAACCACGTCGAGTGTGATCCGACTCTCGCGACGTTTGAAAAGGTCGAAATGTGAATGCATCGCTCACAGGGAATGTCGTCGGAGTGGCGAAGAGGAGGGCCTTGGTGTGTGTCGTGGACAGGCAGAACTGGTTCGAGAAGACAGACACAGCAGCATTCGACAGCTCGTCGTGAGTGCTCGCAGCTGAGAGAACGAGGAGAGTAAGAAGAGACGATGGGATCGAGTTGAAGTTTTCACTGTTCTTTTCACTGTTCTGCGTCAGATCCATCTGCACTTCTGCCATCGCTTTGAGCAGCACGATGAAATTCAGTGTCGCTCGACCAAAATTCAGACAGTGCCGTTCGGATGACGAGTCGGACACCACCCGAACTGAACTCACTACTGTCGAAAAAGCGATATCCAAAATGTGTCGAGTGTGTCTCTCGACGAGACGGCGGAAGAAGGCAGAGTTTGTGCTGGCCATGCGGATGAACGAGCTGGCAGGGTCGGTGAACGAGCGAGTGGTGAGGAGGGAGCGGAGAGGGAATGATGGGTCGAGGAGCGATTCGCTGAGTTTGGTGAAGAGAGGAGACGAAGACTGGCTGAGTGCGGAGATCAGGTTCAGGTGTCGATCGGGACGGAAGGGAGTGTTGGATGGAGAAGAGGAGAGATCAACTGTTTCGAGAAACGAGTCGATGAGGTCGGGATGGGCTGAGGAAGAGATGAAAGAGTGAGGATGATCAAAATGGCACACCATTCAGAAATGTGGCAGTGTGTTGGAGACATTGTGACAGAAGATTCATGGGATGGTTTCCACTCTGACTTCCTTCGTAAATCGTCTGATTTTCGAGGTGATCGATGAATGCAGCGATCCTCTTCACTGGATCCTGAAGGAATTGGAAAAACAATGAAAACTCAAACATGTTCTTTTTTTGAGATTTCGATGATCTTTTGAAGGTCACGATAATCGTAGTCCATGTCGGGATGTTCAGTTTGTTCACGAAGAATGGATTCCGAAAAGGCGGGGAAATTGGTGACGATAGTTTCATACACCACATCACCAATACCAAGGATCGCCCACGCCATCATTTCATTGCACAGAATGTCCATAAACGCCGAAAAAGAGGATCGACCAATTGGGTGGTCATTAATCAGATATGGGAGAGGATCGGAGAGAAAATTGCGGAATAGTGATGAAAGGTCTGATGAGAGAGGTTCAATCGAGACCAGAGGGCATATTTCAGAGAGTTGAGCAAGACGAACGAGTCGATGATTGTTGGCCTGATTCGGCTGGATCTGTTTCAGAGCCGAAAGAGAAAGTCCCGAAGTGTGGAAGAGAAGGAGCACGTCTTCATTGGATGATACTGAAACAATCAACAAAAGTGAAACAGACCGATTTTCATGAGCGACGCAAGATCGATGTCCTGGAGAAGAAAGAAGCATGACAAAGTGAGAAAAAAGAATAAAAAGAGTGAACGTTAAAAGCATGTTGAGACATGGCGGCACCAAAACGACGAAGGAGATCACATCGTTCATCAACTTTCAAGTGGTTCAAAAACCCTAATAAAAGCAACAATGTCGAAAAATGCAAGAATAACACACTCTCCAGAAGATTAACGAGCGATCGATGATAGTGTTGACGAGATGACTCGGTCGGGTCTGAAAACGAGGCGAGAAGATCATCGAATCGTTCGATCGGATTGTTCTCGGTTGCCCCAACGGTTAGACCATCAAAATTTTGCATTCCAGAAGACTGAGAGGGATAGTTGATTGTATTCATCGGTTCAGGACGAGTCTAGAGATGGAATCCTGAAAAACAAATGATGGGGAACGATACTCTTCTCAAAACAGAACTTAAACACCCACCAGGCTTTGAATGTTGAACAGCGCCTAGTTTTTCCAGCTTTCTTTCCACACCGTGGTCCCCATATGCTGGCATCAGGGGGATACATTTCATTCGTCCTCACCAACGACGCCCTATCCGACGTTACATGGTGATATCAACATGATCATCGCAAAGTGATGAAGTTAATTGTGAATCCGATTTGAGTCAACACTTTGATGACTTGTTCATTTGACGGGACGGTTCGTCTTTTCAACTCGAAAATGAACGACCCCAGATTGTTGTGCCGACTGAACGCCTCCCAGATTACCTCAAGACCGCGCAATGAATTGATATTATCACAGGGTGAGGGAGGAGGGTTCATCAATATGGACACAAAGAACTGAGCTTTTTGAGGACGATTGTTGGGAACGTGGAAACGAAGGAGAAATCCAATATATCCACCCGTCATTCCAACCCAACCCCACAGAAGCAGAAAATCAAGTAAGATTGACGGAATTATTCGCAAAACCTGACCGAACTGATGAACGCTCTGAATATCTTTCATCGCTCGTGCTGCAATACCCATCATCCAATTCCGTTCAATATCCCGCACAGCTTTTCGACGAACACTTTGTGCAGTCTGTCCGGAAGGCGCCGCATGATCAAGGCAACCAACTGCACGGAATCGACAATCATCCAGATGGATGGAGATTGGCTGTGGCTGAGGAAAAAAGTGGGATCATTTCACTGTTCGACCTTCGAATGATTCTGTACCATAATCCCAGATGGTCGTCGATAGGCTCGTTCGTCCCTATATTCATGCGCCAGCCAGATCCTGAACAGGATCGACCGTTCCCACCGCCACGAAGGAAAAAGAGCACAGTTGTGTCGTGTGGATTTTCAAAAGATGGAACTGATATTGTGGGAAACACGATAAACAATGGATTGTTCTTGTTTGATGTGAACGCAGCCGAATCAAACGCTGCTGTCGCAGCTCCCCAATCAGAAGAGGACATTCTCCCAAACTTCAGACGGATTGTCACTCTGCCTCGATATAATCCATCCACCCTTTCATTCACTCCACTTTCTGCTGAGCACCAGGAAAACATGACCATCCTTCAGAACGTCTCGGAAGAGTTCGAGAAGCAGTCCTTCATCCGAACAGACATGTGGGATTCACCAGATTCGCAGCGGAAGAACAAAACAGCGACTGTTTTGGAAGATAACATTGGATATCGGGCGTCTCTGCTGATGAGCGATGTCCGCGTGCCGATCACACTCTCTTTCCGGCCACTCAACCCCGCGCACCCCGTCTTCACTCGAGCAGCCCAACAGCGAGCAGTGAAAGCGAGAGGGACGATTGGATACAACTCGCAGCCTCGATTTGTGGATGTGAATGTGAACGACTTTCTGGCTGGTGTTGGGAAGTATGTCGGGGTGAGGAGGACGAAGTTGCGTGGCAGAGCGAGACCTGCACCGGTCCAGCCCAAACGAGTGAATTGGGAACGGCATGATCGTCTTCTTTGCGGAAACATCTTTCTCACAATTTCCCGAACACTTCGAAGAACGCCATCTTCAGCCGATTGAGCGACACTCTCCTCACCTCCCGACACTCCACTCGGTTGAGAACGACTTTTGGGTAAGAGATGGAGAGACTGCTCCGAGCGGAGTTGGCGAATCAGTCAGGTTCGGATGTGATTGACGAATCTGATTCGGAAGATGCCGACGCCGTTCGAGCGGACGAAGAGCCAGAAATGTTGTCTCTGCCGCAGATGAAAGGGGCGAGGATGGACTTTGAACAGAACCCGCAGGAACGGTTCCAGCGTCGTCCACGCCAACGCCTGCCCCGACGAACACAACCACGACGAGAACGCGCCGCTGGAATTGGGAGTCTGAACGAGCCACTCCCACAGCCACCCCCACCCTTCACCCACACCGCCACTCCCTTCGTGTTCGATGGACGAGAATTCGAGGTAGTGGACTTCACTCTGCCACAGTTCACACCATTCACCCTCACAGCCTCTCCCTTCACCCTCACAGCCTCTCCCTTCACCCTCACAGCCTCTCCCTTCACCCTCACAGCCTCTCCCTTCACCCTCACAGCCTCTCCCTTCACCCTCACAGCCTCTCCCTTCACCCTCACAGCCTCTCCCTTCACCCTCACAGCCTCTCCCTTCACCCTCACAGCCTCTCCCTTCACCCTCACAGCCTCTCCCTTCACCCTCACAGCCTCTCCCTTCACCCTCACAGCCTCTCCCTTCACCCTCACAGCCTCTCCCTTCTTCCTCGTCACTAGCTGTCAAATTTTGTCGCTATAATCATAATAATCGGGACCTCAGTTTATACCCCACTCAGCTGAGGCTCGACACTCTTAATATGTCGTTGTTTTAGTCATCACCATTTCATTTGTCATTTCACACGTTCTCGATCGTCCCATCATGTGCATAGCATCTCTCGACTGATTGTTCATACAAAAGATATGACGAATCAAGTAGTCTTGCCCGAAGGTAGTCACCTTTTCCCCTCATTATTTGATGGTCATTCCAGCATACACACCTTTCCTGACGTGGGACCAGAACACTCGAGCCACCGTTCCTCCGATTGCTCGACCCTTCGTCTCTCTTGTTTCAATGATCAGAGACGACTTCCACTATAATGATGAGCTTGTCAGTAAAGCATCAACGTTGCTTTCATCGATCAAGCTGACGATCAATCGATCTCTCAGTTTGGACAATCTGATAATAACAATTGGACAAGGTTCCCCAACACCCACTGCAGTGTTTGTGGATTCGATTTCTGTGCTCCTCTCTTCGCCTCATCTATCGATCTTTAATGATACTCTGTCACTGATCCACGAATGTCACAACAACTGTTCATGGTCAACCCGTTTCGATCTCGTTTCCTTCAGACTCTTTCCCAGAATCCTTTCCACCCCTCGCTTGCGAGATCTCACTGCGGCCGATCAAAACGTCCTGTACGACATCATCTGGCTCCCTCGATCAGCCATCGAGCTCTCTGGTTCCGATAAGGTTCGTTCTCTCTCAACCACATTCCACATTGCGCCTCAATCAATCCGGGATGTGGTGTTTCACGAAGTAATAATGCCAATGGAATCATCTCTCGTCCAGATGAATCGAAATAGTCATTTGTTGTCGTGGATCGATGAATGTGAAGCAACATTGGAGTTGCTGGCCAATGTTTTCGAAGTGAGTTCATTTCACCAACCAACACTGGATTTCATCTGTTCTTCTCGCATCCCAATTCTCTTCCCGTCGCTTCTCTCAAGAGTCGAACACCAACACACCAATCGATCCATCTTGTGGTACATCACCAACAATATCGTCTCGTGGCAGTATGATGGCGCAAAAATCGTGTGCAGAAAGAAGCGACTGCTGAAGACACTGGAACAGGAGGGGTTTCACGAAAGAGTGGAACAACTCATGTTCCACGACTACTCTACCGAAAATGGCAGCACTATTCGGAGCCGCTCAATCGGAATGCTGGCTCAGTTGGGAATGAACTCTCCTGAACCAGAATAAATCAGTCCTGCAAACTCAACTTTGATTCGAACTTTTCTTCTCTGATTCACATCCATCTGCTCCAACTACACTGCCTGCTGATCATACATCCCGTCACGCTCTTTTTTCGTGAACAAACTGGTCACCTCGCTCTTCCCGCGAATTATGACGCTCTGTTTTTTCAATTCAGTGTTTTTCGGAAAACAGAAATGTGGAGTGTCCTGTTTTTGTTGAAATGAAGATAAACTCGCTTCAGTCAAATTGAAACTGGAGAGTTTCATGAAGAGACAGTGTATTCCACGCGACGAGGCATGAAGGTTAAAACAATAATGTTGCATTCCTTTACACAAACCAGTGCTCATCAACGGATTGAGTGAGACCCTGGGTCCGGTAAAGACGGTCCATGGGTTGGCCGATCAACAAACAGAATAATAAAAGTTTTATCTGTTGAAAGAAAAATCCCGACCCGAGAGGTTAATCATCGAGCCGGTTCTGCCCAAGTGGGGGCGGTTGATGAGCAAAAGGATGGGATCAACCCATTACTCCAGAAAAGCCCCAACGGGGATGAAAAACTGGAGACAACGAGAAGTCAGAAGGACTAGTGAAGTGGAAACCACCAAAAGGTTACAATTGTAAAAACGCCGCAGTGCTAAAGACATACCGATGTCCTCCTTCAACTGCTGTGTGGCAGAGAAAGAGGTTGATGAGCACTGGTTTGTGTAAAGGATGTCGCAAGCTCCATCCGACACATAACCAGGGCTCATCAACGGATTGAGTATTGAAAAGGACTAAAATCAAGTGTATAAGTGATAATGAAAGATGAGAGAAGAAGATAACTTCTACGACTCTACCCACTTGCTCCCCTTTTACATTGTCAACGGCCGTGCTTCCTCCAAAGCTGGCACCAGCAGTTGGCGAGCGAGGAGTCTTATCGGACGATTAGGACTGGAGCGGAGCAGTAGTCGATAGCGACGGTGGCTTCGCCAACCACGTGAAATGACCATTCGGGAAACTCCACTCACGAACAGATGGTGAGGAGTACTCGACTCGCTACCGGAAGCGAGGAGATCCACCGAAGGCTTCGCATATCCCAATGCGGAACGAGTGATGAAACAACTCGACTCACATGTGAGTTCTTCTGAATCAATATCGCAATCGTCGTTTCGTTCAGTCTAATCACAACACGTCCAGACCATTCCAGACTCTTCTCGAATCCTGACATCGATGACATGGCAAACTCATTTCGATCTGAGTCTCGTTGAACGATTTTGTTGAGTTGACAGAAAGTGGAGTCCGAACTATCTCTCCGACAGTCTTATCTTTCTTCGTTGTAAACACTTCCAGGATCAGTGAGAAAGGAATCAGATTCATTCCTTCCATCGTCAAATCAAATGCTTGTGCTGTCTTTTTCAGCGTGCTCGTCGGTGATGAAGAGAGGCTGGGATGAAGAACGTGGCATTCGCATTCACCTCCTTCCCACTCAACACACAATCTTCGTGGGACAGCCAAAGATGAGGATGGTCTGCTTTCCCATCTCCACCATTCAGACTCCCAATCTTCAAGTGTCCCTTTCCAGAACAGTGAATGCTGTGACGAAGAGAAGGGAATGAAGAGATGTGAGGGCTATTGTCGTGAAACGCACTCGTTTCCATTGTCAGGCTGTCTCCCTTCATGTTGATCGCTCCCTGCGAGAGGGATGTGAGGTCTGTCTGTTTGATGGTTGTCTTGCAGTTCACCAAGTTCAGAATGCCACTCTCTCACAAACACAGAGCAGGAGTTGTTTCCAGGTTAGAAGGAGGAGAGGGTGAGTGTCCAGTTAATGAACATATTTCGATTGTCAAGTGTCCTCCAACCATTCGAATGAAGATGTGGGAGGGCGAGTCAGACAGAACTACCTCAACATGATGAATCCACAATTAACCTCCAAAAACTTCAACCATTCCCTCTCCTTCCACTTCGGACAACGAACGAGGGAGCACTAACAGTTCCATTGTCATTGTCGATCCAGATTCAATCACATCTCCGTGTTGAGGCAGCATTCTCCCTTGTTCGAGATGTGTCACGTTGTGAAAGATCGAGAATGACAGCGACAACATCCTCATTCCTTCCACAATCTTCCATCTATCCTCAATCGAGGAGCAAGGTCGCTTTCGATCCCCACAGAACAACGTCGAAACTGATGACGAGTTAGAAAGTCGAGTCTGATATCGTCGCACCGAAGATGGTCTATTCTTGATCCGTTTCAGTCGCTTTGATCGTTGTGATTGTGTTTGAGAGTCGTCGGTCATCCAACTTGGAGTTCTGCGGATTGTACTTCGGTTTCTGAGGTGACTGCTGCGATGAAGGAGTGTGAGGAGTTCAGAGTCACGTTCAGCGATTCTCCAACAAGCAGACCGGTTCCAGTCATCGTCACAGTGCAACCGGTGTCTAGAGAGTCCGAGCTCTCGAACTTCATATCTGTAAATCTAGGACGGATTAAAATTTTACTGTGATTTCATCCTCCAGATGAGATTCGGTCGATTCTGTCCAGCTTCCATCCAGCGTGTCTTCATCTCCAACTGCGAACTCTGCTTGGCAGCGTGTGCAACTCAGAATCTCCGCTCTGCAGTGTGTAATACGCAGAATCTCCGCTTCCAACGACATTGAAGCGGTTGTGCTTCTATTCGACAAACTCACTTGTCCAGGTCGAGGAGCTGATCCTTCTCTGCGGTAGTCACTCAACTTCACAACTGACCATTCCGCAATGTCAGCGCGAAGAGGCTCTTTCTTCATTTGTATCTCAGCTCCTTCAAACTTCGACGGAATTGTCTTTCCAGTGTTTTGACCCAAATCCTTTCAAATCAGCAACTTTTGAAGATAGATACTTGTTGTTCGTCAACAAACTAGAATTGCCTCTTGCTTTCCGGTATTGGTAGGCGTGTCCTCTCATGTTGCCCCGCTGCTGGACGGGATGAGAGTTCACAACCAAGATCGCCATGGAATGGATCTGGCGACAAAGGAGGCAATGCTCCGTGAGACAATTCGAGCGATCTTTCTCTGATCGACTCTTGTTGGACACTTCCAACACACGTCTGAATATTGAGAGGCCGTTGTGCGAATCATTACGCACGTCCCACCCCTCCAATAGTTCAGCGTGTTTTTCTTTTTCTGAAAAGAGCATGCAGACTGGCGTTCTTCTTGTTGAGATCTTGCTGGACTGTTCAACCGACTGTGTGTCCCTCTGCGAAGCTTATAGTACCGAAATGCCGTCAAACTAGAGTCGGTGTGCGAATTAGAATTGATGTCCAGCTCCCGCCAATGTTCTTCGAGGTTTGGAGAGATTGTCTTCTCTAACTAATCAAGTTTAATATGATGTATTTTTGTCTGTTTCAAGGAAATATGTCACAGTTGACCCTCGAACATGCTGAATTCGCTTGATACGGTGCTTCAATCTTATTGATGACTTCTGCATCCAAGTCCAGTTGTGACCGACGACTTATTTCGGATAAGGAATTGATCAGTGCAAAATAGTCCGTCATATTGTATTCTTGATCAATAATCACGGGTCATTGTGGAGCATTGGAGGTCTGATCTTCACAGGCGATAAAATTCCTATTTCAGTTGATTAGACCTTCGGATACGGGCACCGTCAACTTATTGAAGTACTACCGAGCCTTTGATGCTGAGAGATGTCACAAATGTGATGGAGTTCAACAATTTCTGGATGGATATTTCATCTTTCCATTCCTTCCAAGGAGTATGTTTCTTCGAGAAAATCTTGCTATTTCTCAACCACCAAATCAGCTGTAATCTTTATCTGTCATCTGCCGTCGGTGTCTAACTTCTTGTCGGACGACATGGGCGCAATGTTGGTGTTGTTTGATCAAGATGTGTTGTGGCTTGTCATTTTCGTCTAATGCAAGTGCAAATGATACCAGATGATGTGGTGAAGATTTAATTGTTGATTCAAAGAAGAATGAATGGTTTTTGCGAGCGGTGGGGATATCGGTTCCCAAACGTGAGAGTGGTGTTTGAACAGTCAACTTCACACCATTTGTCAGGCGGTGATAGAACATCTTCGGCACCCGTAGCATCCGGAACGTCCGATGAGCCGACATTGACCTTGAAATCGGGATTAATTCATTTTGGGATCGGAACGTTGAATATCAGAGCAATTGCTCCTAGAGACCATTCTTGACGTTTGTAGCGATCGTCATTGATGGTGGATGGCTGTCAGAAGCCGCTGGATGGGCGTGAGGAATTGTATATACTGATACTGATGTCCTGATGTGGTGCGACGTCCAAGAATAGCTGCATGAAGATAACTTGAACCGAACTCGTGTAGATGTCCATCTTCATTTGTAATAATGTGCGTTGAGAGAAACACAATGTGTTCCGCACACCAGAAGCTGTTGTGGTGATCAGCCTGATGATCATCGACGCGTCCACCCAGCAATAGAAATTGCCTCCGTATAATCCACTCGCAAATGTGCCAAAACAAATGGAGACATATCTGGGCTCCATGTGATTGTCCTCCGAGGAACCATAAAGGGCGACGAGCGGCTTAAATTGGTAGTTGGATCTTGAGTAATCGCCAACTACAATTGATCATCAAGTCTAAAAATGTTTTGGTGTGTTTCCAATATCACCTAAAAGTTGGTTTCTTTGCTTTCCAATTGTCGTTGTGAATCGTTTTCTTGCATGTCATCGAGGGTATTCATTCCGTGGAATAGTCTCGATTACAATCCCGTTCCATCCACAATTCTCGCGTAAATGTGGACACTTGATGCTTCACTTCCGCGATTTGGATATGGTTCGGTTTGTATCCCTTGGGCGAACAGTTGATTCCGTTGTCACTGATGTCCTCCAACATTTGACGACTAGTCTCATTGTTCGAACGAAACAATGCATATTGTTTCAGTTTGTTGGCAGTAATCGTTCTGTGTTCAGCTTCTACATCTGTAGATGATGAATCCGATATCGACATCAGCGACAAAATTGTTATTAAGTAACCAGCCTTGTATTTGGTGATCTTTTGATTCGAGTTCAGAACTGCATTTCAATCAAGAAACTGTTCGCGCTGATCTTTCTGGTTCGGGATCGTTCGGACGAGAGAATAATCGGTCAGAAAAATGTGTTTGTGAATGTCTTCCGTTGAACTGATAATCTGTCTTGAGATTCCAGTTCTGTCATCCATGTCCATATCAGACGAAGATAGTTCGTCGGTTTGCAAGAAAACGGATTCACAAGATGTTAACGTTTGTTTGATCGGCCAACCCATGGACCGTCTTTACCGGACCCAGGGTCTCACTCAATCCGTTGATGAGCCCTGGTTATGTGTCGGATGGAGCTTGCGACATCCCACCTAGTATACGAATCGGCATGGGTTCGGTACGTAGGTTGAAGTTCGGATCGTAGGTCAAAGGTTCGGAATGTAGGTCTGAGTTCGGCAGGTAGGTCACTGGGATGAAATGGATTGATACGCATTTTTGGGTGTTGTGAAGATGAAATTGTCGACAAATTTTGCTTTTTGATTCTGATCTACTTGTTTTCTAATCATTTTCACCAAAAATGAGAGAGCAACAAATGAAGGAAGAGTGAAAGGGAACATTTATTAAACATCGCATCAAAATGGTCGAGATTTTTGTGTCTAATGTTGACCAAATCTCCTTGATAGTCAGATCTGTCCACTTTCAAGTCGACTCGCTTTTCTATTTCTAGGAGTTAAACTGGATCAGAAAACGGATAAGACAGTTAATATGCTATAAATGAGTGACATTGAGGGTGATAGTTTTGAATCGAGCAAGATCCAGTGTCAAATCGATGGATGACACAATGATCATCGATTCTGCTTCGACTATGTTGTACATCTCTTTTTTAAAATATTACATTCCCTTCACATTCACCTTTAAGGTGTGATATTTCAATAATTCACATGATGAATTGAAAATGAGAAAGAAAAACGAATTTTTGACTAATCACAAAAGTGTTTCATTTTCATTTCTCAACTCTCCAATTTTCACTCATCATGTCTCAATACTCCATTAAATCATCAATTAAATGTGAATCTTTGACGTTCGTAGTCCATATCTCATCATAAAAACAAAAAAAAAGACAAACTTGGAATCCGCTTGTTGATCCTCTGATCCATCGACTTGAAGTCATTGTTGGATGAAATTTTCAGATCGTGTGTATTGTCTCCATGTTCACTGTATCGTGATCTTTCTGCATTTTAAACTCTTCAAGTTAGCATGAAAAAGGAGAAAGACCTACCGTCCGAACTTCAACCTACCATCCGAACCCATGCCTACGAATCACCCGTGCTCCTAAAAAATCATAACGACGATAGAATCGATCATATCCGATGATCTGGGAGAACAGCTCGATTTCGTCGGAAATCCCTTCCTCACGAAGATCGGTAAGAATCAGCTGTCCTCGCTTCCGAACAGCTGGATCGTGTTTCTCCCATGATCTGGCACTTTTCGCAACTTTCTGAATAAAGGTGAAAGTGATGAGGTCAGATTCGTAGAACACGATGCTGTCTGTGAAAGTCTGAGCAAGTTGAGAAGACAACACGAACTGTGTCATCTCTTCCAGGAATGGTGAGTTTAAGATCAAGGATCCTAAAAGATCCGGGAAAGGACTGCTATCACTAGAATCTGCGATTCGACGTCTCTGTGCGCATACAAACTCCAGAAAGTGTCTGACGGGATCAAAAAATTTGTCAATGAATGTCTGCTGGTAGAGATCATTTGATAGCTTTTTGAATCGGTACATAAATTGGGATGTTTCAAGAGTGAAATCCAAGACGAAAAAGTCCAGAATATTCATCAGATACAACTTGGGTTGGATCAAGACATGCATCTTCTTTTCGAAGAATGCCTTCGGGAGATTTTTGAATAATCCTTCTTGGAGAATGTCGAAGCGATGTTCCGAAGAGGCGGCATACACAATGGCGCTGAGAAGCCACAATGTTGACTTGACAATCTTCTCGTTGGATGATGAGAGGAGGACGACAAATGCTTCGGTGAAACCAGAGCAAGAGCGATCGGGTGCGGGAACGAGGTGCTTGAGCAGCTGATCAGTGTGGATTCCTTCGTCCATATTATAGACGATCCTTTCAAGAAGAGCACATCCTTTTTTGGTTGCTTCGTCATCGAATTTGTATCTGTTCTCGACGAAGCTCACAAGTGATTGGAACGGTGTTGAAAACTTCCTGACAGTTTGAAGTGACCAGACATCAATATTCAGAAATAAGGCATATGGACGATGGAGTGCACCTCGGCCATCTTTTCGGTTCGGGCAGAAATGGGAGATGTGTCCAGTCTCACCGCAGATATAGCAAGTATCACGACCTCCACCACCACGGTTGTTCGGGCATTCGGCAGCACGGTGACCGGTCTGGTGGCAGATGAAGCATTTTTGTGGGCCTCTCTCGCCTCGATCGTATCCGCGGTGTCCTCTGGACACTCCTTCAACTCTGTATGAACGAGAGCGGGCCATGGCGACGGTAATACGGGAGCCGTTCACATCAGAGTCGTTGAGCTGGCTGATGGCATCGGCGGCACTTGCGGGATCTTCGTAAGTCTGAAATAATAGAGATGATAGTGAAGTGAAAGAAGGTGAAAATCCACGCAAAAAAAACACAAATAGGATGGGAGAGAGAATGACGTCTCGAGAGTCTTCATTCGAAGTCACGAAGGCAGTTTGAATGTCACACAATGAACGCAAAGAATCCCTTGAGATCACAGATGGGCGATTCTCTTTGAAAGGTCGCAAAACACTATGGTGCGTCCCAAAAAATCATTTTTTGCACAATTACCGTTCATCTGTTTAGTCGACAGAAAAAGAGTGAATTACTGGATTTCAAGTAGGATCGCGTTCGATAAAGCCATTTTTTGATCCGGACACTTTTGCACACTTTTTATCACAGAACAAGTTGAAAAATGGAGAAATGATGTAAAACAACGTAAAAACCCTATTCTGTGTGAGAGAACCAATACAAATACATCTATTGAAGAAAAAGACGTGAAAAGTGCGGATCGGAAGATTCGACAAGATTGATGAATTTAGACTTAAGAATTGGAGAGACATATCCAATTAAGGTGGTTTGAGATATAAAGTGAAGGGAAATTGAGATTGATCTGAATTAGAGGACAAGGAGGACGATCAACAAGTCCGTGTCAGTTTGTGATCTATAAGATGAGAAATTCATGACAAAAGATACATGATCGAGTGAAAACAGGAGAAAGCATCAGATAGGTGAACAGGCCAGATTGTTTTCTGCCTGTTAGACACGATCCGTCTCACCTGAAAAAAGTGCTGAGTGTCTGTCAATGTGAACGAAATAAATGACACAAACCAAAAGAATCGCATGCAATACACGGTATAAGGTCGGTTCAATCATCGATCTGACCGATTAAAGTTGTTTGATGGAGAATGAGTCACCTGATCTTTGAATTTGTAGAAAAGTGAGTGAAAATGAAAAAAAGAGATAATATAAACCTTCAAGATGGAGATTTTGATTGTTCCTGGGAGATGAATAGCTTTCTCAACGATCTTTCAAATGTTGACGGAGTTGTAACGCACGCGTCCTTTCATTCAGAATCGCCCAGATCTTTATCTTGCCCACACGTTCAAAAATCTCCTCCAGCTCCTTCTGTTGCATGTTGGGTGGTAAATGACCAATGTGGATTCTGTCGCCCTCCATCTTGATCGAGTTGAGCCATAATTCCCTCAGAGTCCAAAACAGTTGTGAAAATGAAGATAGGCGTGGTCTGAAATTGTATGTTCCCCCAGAAAAGTTTTCACTCGTGCTCCTAAGAAGTTCAAACCGAGAATGCTGGGAAGCGAAGGACTGGAGGACTGAGTCGAATTTAAAGTGGATAGCCATTCATCTCACAATCATGAAATCTCTTCAATGGGGTGTTTAAAAGTAGGCATGGCTGACCGGCACTGACCGGTCAGTTTTCGCCGAAAAGTACTGACGGTCACTGACCGGAGAAATAACCAAACCCATATTCCAGAGTTACCATTTCTCCGAAGAGGAATCCAAAACACACTGAATAACTAGTCAATGACGAGAATATCCACGTTATCTCTGTGGAAATGTGAAAAGAAATTTGTTATCATTTCAATCAATCCGATTCACTCTTATATTCAGAGATTTCCGAACGAAATAATGACAAAAAATGATGTGGGGACATGATCGAACTGCTGGTCTGGGTTAGCTTCTCTTTCAAATTCCAACTCAATGCAAGTTGCTTCAGAAGCAATTTTCTTAACATCAACGATCGAAAATGTGGTTGAAGACGAGAGACAAGAAGTGTTTGGATATCTGAGTGCGAACGTTGTTGTGCCATCTGTTTTACTGAAAGAGACTTTCTCTGCCGCGAATCCTGTTCCATCCGCAACTTCGAGTGTCACATCATATTTCCTGCTTGTCACTAGGAACACTCCCTTAAAAGACAGTGTCATTTCGAATCCATCCCCATTCTCTCGGATCGTCTGACCGACAGGGGAGATGGATGGACCAATCAACTTTGGTAAGAGTTGACAAGCAGTTGAAGAACAGTCTGTTCGATATTTACGTGTTAAATTCCAGTTTTTGCTTTGGATGATCATATGGGATGGTGAAAGACCCTGATGGATTGTCTGTCTTGAAAATGCAGAACTTGAAATTAGTTGCCAGTTCATGAACGAGAAATGTCATAAGATCCGGAAAAGATGACAGTGATGGAGAGTTCTTGACAATGATCATCATTGGATGGTGGAGATCCTCTTGAGACAAGGCGAAGAAAGAATCACAAGCATTTTTGAGAACATTACAACTGACGATGATATGAGGACCGGCTTCTCTCCTCCTGACAGTGTCCTCCAGTTTCTCGAATTGCGTGAATCGATACTCCATTTTTCTATCAATCGTATCTGAGGGGATATCAGTTTGAATGAAATACAGTTGTTCGATTGTCACAAGTTGGATCTTTAGCTTTGATTCTGATAAGGCTCCGGCAGTCGAGAAGCGAAGATCAGACAAAAGATGAGGAACTGTAGGACGGTCTTTGTAAGACTGATTAGAAATGTCAGAAAGAGAGAAAATACCACTGAGAGCATCTAAACAAGGAGTTGAAAGAATCTTTGTCGTGGTGGATCGATTCGAAAGGACATGAAGTGATTTTCACAATTTAGAAGCCGTTTCGACACAAAACTGGCTCGAGGGCGATGCTAAGCTTGAAAATTTGGTCAGTCTTGTCGAAGACGAACGTATATGAGATAATGGACTCTTGGGAAATCAAGCGAAGAAGAATGAGAATAAGACGAGAACATACAAGTTGAGCATCAATAAGAGCGACTTTTTTTCATGAGAATGAACCACAAGTCAAGATGGATAATGTGCTTAAATCATGGAAGAACGTAATGACCACTCAGATCAGGCATAACTCCACTCCATCACTCGAATCGTTCTCCTCTTGTTCCCCCATTTCTCTCCGATCTTTCTCTCTACAGAAGAGCTCTTTCTCACGCTGTACAACGAACAAGACAATCCAGATGAGGTAGATTTTGAACTGGTGGGGATGATGTTGTCATTGTTCAGTTGATGGAGGAGAGGAAGCCTGATGTCAAAAGAAAGATGATGTGAAGTGACAGTTGGGTTTTCACAAACGGTGAAGAGGCTGAAAGCGACAATGGACAAGAGAAAAGCAGTTCTTGACTTGGCGAGGTGGAAAGCTCAAATAAGGGAATGTTGGGAACCGAACAGTGAGAGGAAGCAAAATTTGACATGGAAATCCACAAACTCACCTATTTCTTGTTCATTTAAGACATTGTATTGAGGAGGTAAGATCTGACCCTTTAAATTAATCTGAAGTGACACTGACCGCGACTTTTGGCCGGTCAGCCATGCCTATTTAAAAGTCGTCTAGAATGCAATTCAAGGGACAGAACTGAACAAAACCTTTATTATTGACAGTATTTCCAGCAGTTCATGTCGCCCTTAATTAAATTCTGTCCGATCGAGTCTACACCGTTTCATGGTACGAAAAAAGGGTTTAGATCCACTCGTCATGATCATTTTCTGCGCCTTGTTGCCAAATTGGCTCGCCAGTGCCTCAACAGCTTTCTGTGACTCTCAGTCTCTTCGATCAATCCTGGACAATTCACAGAAGCTCGCCAATCATGGTCCAAATTCTCACACGTCATCCATTCAAATACCGCTTGGCAATTATCACATTGACAACTACATTGTCAGATCAACATCATTGAAATTGAATGGAGATTTCCCGACGATCTCAAGGTTAGTTTTCATGATTTCATCCTTATTTTCACTCCGCAGATCGATGATCAATTCGAATGAATTGGAGGAAACCGGAACTGTTCCGCTTCTAGTGGCTGACAACTCAACAATCTCGATGTCACAGCTTGTCTTTGACTGCAGTTCTACAGGCTCTGCTATCGCCACTGTCGAATCATCGACGATCTTTGCTTCATTCAGCAGATTCATCTCCAACCACCAAACGTCGCCATTTGTCGTGACATCAGGTGCCGGCACACTCGGAAGCACTATCTCCTTAATTGCCTGCTCACATACCGCTCCAAACACTGCGTTGCTCCTTCCGTTTGTGAGCACGACTGCGCAACAATCAAGCACTCCACATGACACCTCAGCCTCTGAGGCTCCTTCCAGCTCGGAGATGAGCCCGCTGTTCCTCTCTGTGTGCGGATGTGACCTTACTCTGGAAGATACCAACCTCGTCGTTGGAACTGGCCCGCTGCTCGATTTCGGGGCATCCCGTTCAGAAGTATCTCAAAACGAGGCATCTGATGTTGGGGCTGTCAAGACCACGTTGGCAGGAAGCGTCCTATCCAACTTGACAACGACGCACTCAAATGCTCACAAATTGTGTCTCCCGTCGACCCTCCAACAGAACTTGTTAGGAAATGCAGTTACCCGCAGCACACATCACCTGTCAGGAACATCATGCTTGGATGTGAATGTGTTTGGGAGCCTCGACTGCCGCAACTCGTCGTTCTCCCACTGCCACTCGAATTTGGAGCCAAACTCCACATTTCCCACCTTAGTTCTCCAACATTACTCGACGAGTGGTCGAAAAGCCCTCAAAGACACCACAACAAAGAAGATCTCGTACACTCGCTGCACATTCAAGGACATGACGAGTTCTGATCTTGACTATGGCGCGTCACTGTCGTTGAATGTCTCTGCTGACATCACCATCGCCGAGTGTTCTTTCAAAGCCAACACGGCTTCCACTGCCGCAGCGATTTTTGTGGATGGTGAATCGTCAAACCCGCCGACCCTGACCCTCACTGTTTCGCTGACCTCGTTTGTCGCCTGTGAAGAGAAGGATACGGGCGTTGTGTATGCCTACAAATGCCACAGTGTCACGGTCACAGAATCATACTTCTTCCAAAACACAGCCACGAATACAACCGCGGAGGGGGGAGCGCTTGCACTCACCAAGGTTTCCCTCGTCTCCATCGATGGATGTGCTTTCCAAGAATGCACAGTTGGATCTGGTTCTTCAAGAGCCGGTGCCATTTACTTCGTAGATTGTCCCAGTCTGACACTCTCTTCGTCGCAATTCAGAGGCTGTACTGCTGACTACGGGAACGACGTGTATTTCTATCAAAGTGGGACAGTAGACCAACTGAAAACTCAAGTCAAGAATTGCTACACCGATAATACAGAAGACTCAATGTACATATAACCGGTTGATTATTTAGAAACAGACGGGATGGTCAAATACGGCTCTACGGTAAGCATCTCCGGTCTGAGATTGATTCCCGAAACAAATGTGTACTCTGGTCCTCTCGAAGTCACCCTTACAGACAGCATAAAGGGAAAGATGCTCCTGCTCCTTGAAAACCAAGGATGGACCGAGACACCAGCACCGTGCCCTCCTGCAGACACACCTCGTGTCCTCGTTGTGAATTTCGACACTCTTGGAACGATAGGAACGAGTGATCTGATCCGCATTGGCTTCACCGAACGGTTCCAATGGGGCGGGGCATGCACAGCAGTTGCCGCTTCTAGCCCACTCCGACCAATCAACGTTAATGCGCAGAAATTCACAGTTTTTAATTATGATCGCATTTACAGCTTCAACAGCAAGCCTGGAAGCAAACTTGGGGAGATGCTTGTGAGTTTGGAATCACGGGGCCTCGGTAACTGCGAGGTTTTTGTCAGTTTCACGGACAAACCCGACCTCAGCCTCACATTCAACTTTCCCGATGGTGCTTCCGGAGCCGAAAATAAGGGTGTGTCGACAGAACTGTCAGTTGGTCCATTTGGGACGATTACGGGGTTCTTCCCAGGAGAGACATACAAAGTGAGCACAATCAAAGATAAGAGTGGGAACCCGATCAGACTGGAGACACCAGACTTCTCTTTTCAGATGCCGTCGTTTCCCGAAACGTACGCATTTGAAGTGGACAAGACGAAAGGAGGGGCGGATGGGAGCTGCACAGAAACTGGTGACACGTGCGGAACACTCGACTCGGCCTTCTCGACACTCGATCTGCTACGAATCAAGAAGGGGATCCTGACGCTTGGAACAATCGATCCCTTGTCAACTCCACAGGCAGTTGGGAGCAGCCGGGAAGTGTCTGTGTCACCAAAAGGAACAGGACAGTCGTCTGTGGTGATCTCTTCGTCGTTCCCAGCATCGGAAGCGCAGGTGATCACTGTGTCTGGAGGCACGTTGAAGTTTGCGAATGTTGATGTGACGCTTCCGTCGTCTTCACTCACTCTCAAATTGGTGAAGGTGACAGAAGGAACATTCGAAATGAAAGACGGATCAATCAAACGCGATGCCTCGTCCACAGCCAACGCTCTCTTCGGCTGTTCGACAGCAAACGACGATGTGTGCGCCTGGGGTGGTGTGGTCGAGCTGATCGACTCCACTGGATCATTCATCTCATGCAACAACACAAACCATCAGAGTGGAGCAATCACACAATCGGGAGGCTCAGTGACAATCAAAAACGTGTTCTTCGAGTCAAATGGAGCTTCTTCAGCTGACTTCCCTTCCGCTCGCCAGAACGTGTTCTGCTCTGGAGACGGCCAACTCGAAGTGACTGAACTGACTGGAGATGGAAAGGATGAGACTTCGCTCTTCCCTGGAATCTCTGCTGCTGACTGTTCTGTCACTGGCGAGGCCAAGACGATGTCGATTCCAACAGTTGACGTGAAGAAGAGCAAAGTGACATTGGACAAGAAGACAAAGAGCTATGTTGCTGAGATTGCAGGAAGTGCGTTCACACCGTGCGGATTGTCGATCGAAGTGTTTGCCGTTCTGAAGAACGGATCGGAAGAAGTGGCTGAACCTCTCATTCTCAACATGGAGACTGCCACCGTCTTCACCGAAACAGCCATCACCACATCGATCCCGACATCGCACATGGAGAATCTGACCAAGAATGTTGCCTGGACACTGCGACTGAAGAACGGAGACGAGCGACTGTCCAGCCAGTCGTTTGTGCTGAGGAAGAAGCCAGCGAACAACGTGTGGATGATCCCGGTCTTCATCATCATTGGCCTCGCGATTGTGGCAGCTGTTGTTGTGATTGTGATCGTTCTTTGGAGGCGGAAGAACAAACAAACCACTGACGGAAGTGTGGAGGCGGAAGAACAAACAAACCACTGACGGAAGTGTGGAGGCTCAGGAACAAGCAGGATCCACTCCAAAAGCAGCCAAGTCTGGACAAGACTAAATCGACACGCAGAAATGAGAAGACGGAAGGAGCTGATTATTCTCATCACTTTCAGCTCCCTTCACTTCCATTCTATTCTTCACTTTCAAAACAGTTTCATTATACTCTCCATCTTCTTCACAGTTGCTTCTTTTGTTGAACTCTTCTCACACCGACCATTCTCATAAACTCTCAATATATGATGTTCTGTTTTTTGGGTTCTTTTTCAATTATCCGGAACGTATTGTCTTGATAAAGATGTCTCTGATGATGTGTTCTGTGTTTTCGCTCAACAATGGGATGATCCTTTCCGCACCTCAATGGAAGAAGATACAGTTTCTTTGAACACAATAAATGGAGCACATGTGAATGATTCACCAGAATCACATTTCACAATTCATCCATTGCATGAATCATTCCTGAATTTCGATCCAAACTCAGATTTGTCGTTTGATGACAAATCGACAATTTACCGTTCACTTGTTGCCCTCGTGAAAGCTGAATCCACTTTTGACAATGCCCTTCAAGAGAGAGCAGTCAAGTTTCTGAAGAGCCTCGAACCGAAATGGGTGATTATTTTTGAAAGGTTGCAAAACACTATGGAGCGTCACCAATAAAAATTTTTTGCCTAATTAACAGTTCCAGACTAGAAATGATACCGAACGATAAATTGAGCGGATTTTGTTTTGATCGCGCTCGAGAGGACACTTTTTTCATCAGCCAAATTTGACACACTTTTTGTGACAATACACGTCATAAAACCAAAAAGTGGTGCAAAACGCTAGAAAATAACAGATACATGAGCAAAAAGTGACACAAATGCACAAATCATTCAAAAAACCATGAAAAGCATCTCAGTGCTCAATCGCTCGAGACGAGTAGTATCAGCTTGGAATAATCTGAACATGTCAGGATGGTTTGTTTGATGTCAATTTGTGAAGGAATATCAGTTTTGAGGGATAGTATCTAAAAGGGAGGATGAACATAAAACGCGTGTTGATCCCAGGACGAGACGAACAATATCATCTGAACAAAACACAAAAAATGAAGGAGAATATCTGAAAATACCAGATTATGACTTTAATCAGTGAGATGACAAGTCTCGAAGTTGTCTGGAAGACTGTTGAAAACCGACTTTGGAGAGAGTAGATGAAAAAGAATGAGCAATGGACACTATGTTGGTTCACATCAAAAGAAGTGTTCCAACACTGATCTTACGCGAATGAGAAGGTATGTCCAAGAATTGGCGAAGAGGGGTCACCGCCAGCTGAAATCTGAACGAAAAGAGTGGATGAATCGGTAAATGAATGTACAAAACCTTCAGTGTGTTGATTGAAGGGGTATATGTCGACTATGGGAATGGTTCGGCAAATCTCCAGATTTACACTAAAATATGACGCCAGCAACTTTTGAAAAATAATCACCCAAATGGGATGACCTGTATCTTGCATGTAAACTCATGACTAACCTCGTTCCCTCTTCAGATGGCTCGCCATCTGGCTTTGTTGAGAGCATTCTGACTCTGCTGTCATCTCCCCACTTGATTGTGGTTGCAGCAGCAATGTCATTCCTTTCGGAAACAACAAAATATTCCTCAGCAAGAATTAAACACCATCTAGTGGACTCTGATCTCGTCACCACTGTATTAAGGACTGTTCAACCTCACACACTGCCAATCACCGGAAATGAAGGGATATTCGACAATCTCAACAGAATGATCAATGATTTCACCAACATCGCACGACCTATGTCTCTCAGGAACTTTGGCATCACTTCTACAGTCGATATATCCAACCGTCGTGAAATGATTTTTCAAAAGGTCGTCCTTCCATCGTCTCAGTTAATGATGTTTCTGATCTCAAATCGGCAACTTCTCAATGGAGACTTGCTCGGTTCCTTCATGGATCTTTTGAACACCCTCCTTCAAATATGCCCTTTTCACCGTCCCACATTAGAATTAGTACTCGCATCTCCGATTGTGATGGCATTCTCAAGTTATCTTCCATTTCTAGAATCCATTCTTCATCGAGGGTATATTTTCATCTACTTCAACAATTCGTTGACAGAATGGAAGAATGAAGGTCCGGAAGTGGTCCCATCCGCAAAACGGATTCTGCAAGCTCTGTATTCTGAAGGTTTCGAAGATCTACTCGAACAGACGATAAAACAAGACAAGAACGTTAATTATGACGTCAGTATTGCTTTTTATTGTCACTCGATCTCACAAATGCTGGGATCGAATGTGAAGAAGCTCTGACTCGCTTCTTTGCCAATGACACATCGAAGCCGCCTCTCTCGAAATATAGTTGTAAAATAACCCGTGAAAGTAAAATAACCCGGCCCATTTTCGGAGGTGTTGAACCCATATCTCCAAATTACTCCGAACCCAAAATTTTTTGGGTCCCACTTTTTTTGTGTCCATCATCATCACGACTCCGGGAATTGTTTGAGGTGGAAATCGAACCTCCAAAATAGGATCCCTGGCTGGGGTCTCCTATTTAGGAGTCTGTTTTGGCCCCTTTTTTGGCTCCAAAATAGGAGGTCCTTAACATTTAAGCTTAGAGGATCCAAACTTCCTGACCATATTCCTCCGCGCCTGTTTATGATTTTTCTTTCTCGTTTGATTTCTGGTGGTTTGGGATGGTTTTCTCTTGAAATAACAATTTTTTGAAAAATGAAAAATCCTGGGGGGACCTGGGTGGAAATGCATGGTCAAATACTGATTTGCCAGTAAATTAAGCTTAGGATTGTGAAAATTTGTTTTGATCATATCTCCACAACCAGACATAGTTCGGACATAAAGTTTTCACCAATATGGATCTTTTGTTGAGAATTATTTTTTTCGGAAAATTTTGAAAAAAATCCCCTTGCGGTAGTTGAGATAATTTTGGGTTGCTTTTTCGCCTTTTTGATTTTTCTTCGCAAGCAGTTCGTCCGATTATCAAATATTCTTCAAATTCGTTCAAAACGATGTTAACACAATAAGAATTGAATCCATGGAATAAATCCCAGAAACAACCGGACATTGAGAAAACTGTTGGATGATCATTGATGAAATTTATGAAAAAAGTGAAAAAACGCCGTTTTAGGAAGTCTTCGAAAATTTTCAAAATTTTCCGAAAAAAATAATTCTCAACAAAAGATCCATATTGGTGAAAACTTTATGTCCGAACTATGTCTGGTTGTGGAGATATGATCAAAACAAATTTTCACAATCCTAAGCTTAATTTACTGGCAAATCAGTATTTGACCATGCATTTCCACCCAGGTCCCCCCAGGATTTTTCATTTTTCAAAAAATTGTTATTTCAAGAGAAAACCATCCCAAACCACCAGAAATCAAACGAGAAAGAAAAATCATAAACAGGCGCGGAGGAATATGGTCAGGAAGTTTGGATCCTCTAAGCTTAAATGTTAAGGACCTCCTATTTTGGAGCCAAAAAAGGGGCCAAAACAGACTCCTAAATAGGAGACCCCAGCCAGGGATCCTATTTTGGAGGTTCGATTTCCACCTCAAACAATTCCCGGAGTCGTGATGATGATGGACACAAAAAAAGTGGGACCCAAAAAATTTTGGGTTCGGAGTAATTTGGAGATATGGGTTCAACACCTCCGAAAATGGGCCGGGTTATTTTACTTTCACGGGTTATTTTAGTACTATACTGCAACTCATTTCTGCGGACTCTCGTCGGATGTTGGGAATGCGATGATTGCTGATGCAGACGAGCAGACCATCTGCGATCGCCTCCAATTGTCCAGAAATGGTTTGCTCTTCTGGGTTCGTCATTCTCAACCCGGCTGTCTTTGGCTGTCACATCGTCAACCGTCCTCTCTCCAAACAATTCCTTGCGTTCCTGCACAGTTCATTGTGACTTATGATGTTAAGTTGTCCTGTCCTCCTCTCTTTTTGTCCTCCCTCCACTTTTTCGTGTCCGATTCTGAAATAGAAGGATAATTGCGATTTTTGGGCGTTTTCGGTGATAATAATGAATTTTAAAGCTGTTTTTGGCTCCTCGTGGCGAATGAAGTCAGAATGAGCGAGTTTGGGAGCAAAACTATTATTATGGGTCCGATCAAATCCAAATCTCAATTCACAGTTTTTTGTTGTTCAAACGAGAGGTGAATGGAATGATAGTCTTTTGAAAAAGAGATTGAACGAGGTTGAGGGAGATCTCATCTTTTCAGCTATCTCAGCCCTTCCTCATCATGTCTTTCTTCCACGTTCATCCTGCTTCGTCGGTTGTGGATTCTCAGAGTCTCACTTTTCGTGTGAGGTGCGAAAACGGCAAATAGCGTGTCGTTGTCATCCGTGGGAACAAATCAGAGGTTGCTGAGGTTTTGTTCTCCATCATTCGCCTCCTCTCTTCCTCCCTCTGTCGTCACTCTTCCTCCTCCCGACGTCATCTGTCATCTTCTTCTCGTCTCTTCTGTTCCTCCTCTGCCTGCCTCCTCTCCTATTCTCTCCTCCTCCTTTCTCTCCCTCCACTTCCTTCACAACATCTCTCACTCCTCCCTTGTCCCGTCCCCTCCCTTTTCCCCTCTCGAGTCCAGCGTGTGAATCGCTGTTGTGCTTGCCGAAATATGCTGTTGTTGGATCCACGACCATGATCTCGTCTTCAAACTTGATGTCTTGCTGGATGTTGTCTGGTTTTTGCTGAGATGCAAGAGTTGGCTTCTGTTGATTCTTGGGATGGCAGAAGAGGAGGATGAAGATGATGAAATGGACTAGGAGGAGCGAATGTTGATTGTTTCCGTGCTGTGCATTCCGTTATCGAAGATGAGTCGCCATTTCCAAGCGAGCTCGATGTTGATCGTCCCGTTCTTGGTGAGTGTGCTGGTGCTCTCGTTGTTCTTAAGTTCAGCGACGAATAGAGGAGACGCGTGTATTTTGTCATCTTTCTTGATTGTGGATTCGGAGCCCGAGATCCAGTGCAGTGGAGCATCTGCTCCATCTCCGCTTGCCGAGGCTATGTTCGCTGTTCCTTCTGAAACACATCGAAAGCACTTCCGTGCTGGAGCAAAATTGCCTTTGGAAACGCCGTTTCCAGACATCGACACACTTTTCAAGTTGAGAGACCCGCCGCATTGCACAGCGATGCATTCAGCGATGGCAATGAACACAGTCAACGTGGTGGTTGTTTCGTATTCACACAATCCTTCGTTTAGTGTCGATGAGACACAATCATCAAATTGTACATTCTGGAATGTCACCGTTTGGATCGTGTCGAGGACGATAAGTGGCTGGGTGCGAGTGTGGTTGAGAACGACGATGACTCGAGAGCAACAGTTTCAGAGACGTCACAGACGAGTATTGAGTTCAGAATACAAGTGCGTTCGAATTTGCATGATTTCAGGAGCATATCACCCACGCCGGACGAGAATGGCACGGGAGACATCGCCGAGTTCAGATCAAATTTCCAGTCCATGTCCGACAGTTTGTAGTCCACTTTGAAATCTCCATCCAAGAAGCAGCTGGCTCCAGAAACAAACACTTGGGCTGTCGTTGGGGAATAAAGCACATCAGAGCTGAACGGAAGGAGGAAGTACAAGAGCGTGATCAGGAAAGCGAAGAGAACGGGTTGGCTGAGCAGGACACAGAAATCACTCCTCCATCCTCGCTCGATGTGCACGACGAGAACGAGGAGCCGAAGATATAGTGTTGTGAAGGTACTGGAGAAAAGAATGACCGAGCTTGCATCGTCTGATGGATTGTGAAAATTTCTTGTGTTTCTTTCCGACAGCTCGCTTTCGATGTGGAGAAGTTCTGCGGAAGATATAGAGCTGGTGAGTCTGGTTCATGGAACGAGAAGATCGAGTGTTGAGATTGTGGTGGTGATGATGAAAGGGCTGTCAAGTTCGGATGTGGCTTTCCCAGAGCACTCATCATCAGTTTTGTGAAGGCATAAAGTTGTGGATGAGCGAATTCAGTCTGGTCGGAAGTGACGTGGTCGAGAGGAGGGAAGGTGGTGTGAAGAGGGAGTTAGTGGTTGTGATGTTCGAAGACGAGAACAAGCAGTCTGACTGAGTCGACCTCGGTCTCCTGAACCGATTCGTCTTCTCCGTTGGCGGGGCAGAAGGATGGTGATGGGACAGGGGAGGCCAATGTCGAGTGTGTCACCTGACAGTGGAGAGGGGATGGATGGTCTTTTGTTGATAGGCGAAGTGATGTCTGGACATACACAGTGGAGAGTTTATCTGCAACATGTGGAGCAGCACGACATGAACTGCTCGTCGGCTGCCTTCTGCTCTTCAATTCGCTCATCCACGCCTTCCAACTGCGATGACGTTGTTGATGTGGTTTAGTGCGAGTGAGACGAGAGCCACTGGTTGATGTCCTTTCTTGTGTCGGGTTGAGGTGGCGGAGGTGAGCGTTTTTGTTGGAGAATGGGAGACGAAGGATGAAGGAGAGCGAAAGTTGCAGGAAAGTTGGAGCGGAGTGACGGAGAAAGAGAGATGCTGACGAGCTGGCCAGACGAGGCGGATAAAGCGGTGCAGCGGATAGCTGCTGTGGATGGTGAGGTACGTTGGAGATCAAACGAAGCTTGTGTTAGGAGATCCTCGACCACTACATCACTCCGCCACTGCAGGAGAGAGAGAACGGGACTTTATGTCCCGCCCGAACGGGCGACATGTGAGAGCTGGTTTGTTTGGTGCATCTGCGGGACAGGGACAATCGAGAAGCGATGTTCGTCGGGCGATGGGGCTCGTCAGTCGTCGTTGTTGTTTTCGATCGGCAGAGACGATGAGGTGAGCATACTCGGCGTCGAGTTCGGCTCCAGACTTTGGATCCTGCCATGCCACCGAAGGAAGAAGAACGGACCTGGGTAATTCACTGGGTGTCAGGTTCGATTTGGAAGTTGATGTCATGAGATTGGTCGAAATGAGAATGAATGGAGAGCCGTGTGCGCGAATTGATAGTAATATCCTCGGGAAATGAAAGAGATATGAAAGATGATTGTGAGATTGCGCTGAAATGGGATGTCGAGTGAGAGATCGAGAACATGAACAGTACATGAACATCCTCTGCATTGATCGAAAAACAATGATGAAGTGAATCTGTTGAGGGCGAGAAAGGCCGCAGAAATGGCAGATATGTTACAAAACTGGTACACTTCCGTTCTGAAGTTTCTGTTCTGGATTTGTGGCATCGGAAGATGTTGAAGAAGAGAAACGATGATGGCTGTCTGTTATGGAATGAGAGAATGATCGAGAACGAAGAACAAACGTGTGAATATCACTTAGTGAAGTGGATCTGATACGTGACATTTGGGTTTCATTTTGATGATTAGGATGTTAAGAGGTTGGAGATAGGAGATGATAA
Organism: Blattamonas nauphoetae; assembly: GCA_033064195.1. Taxonomy (NCBI): domain Eukaryota; phylum Preaxostyla; order Oxymonadida; genus Blattamonas; species Blattamonas nauphoetae. Next base: position 57,594 of record JARBJD010000233.1, on the reverse strand, counting down.
GAAGACAATCAATCCGAACAGCAGGCTTTTTCGATGGAGTTGTTGTGTGAGCGACTTCGTAGCACATCCTCATGACCTCCATTTCTGACTTGAGCGTGATCAAGATATCTACTCCGAACCAAGTGAGAGAAATAGAAAAATACGAGTGTTAAAACAATGGAGAAGTATACTGATATGATGAATGTTCAATATCTCATTTCTTTCGGTCTAGATCATATCTGGATTTGAACCAGACGCCAATTCCAGACTAATGAAGAGAAAAACACGAATCAAATGGAAAAAACGACGGAAGGGCAAACTAATATTGTGAGATTGGCATTTATCAAAGAAGGTTGTAGTCATGGACAGAGAATAGGAGAGTGTACAAATAGTCGAGCAGATCTCCACAAATTTGGTTACGATGGAGACAAAAATGAATCAAAACCGGACAAAAGAAGTGTTGAATGGAGTATTGACATCAATTCGCGAGATGAGAGGATCTGAAAGAAGCGAGAAGACAAGAACAACTTGACATGGGTGAGAGGATCAGATCATTGGACAGGACAGGACAGGACAGGACATGTCCGATTTGTCCTGTTTTGAGATAACGACAGAAGTTGGATGAACTAATTGAGAGAAAGTTCCAGTATGAATATAAGGTGCTTGTCCGATTTTGTCCTACTCTGTCCTCTCTTGGGCCGATCGTCCTCTGAACTCCTAATTAGGAGTTTGTAGGACAGTACCCCTCCAGCTCGTGATTAGCCACCAAATCGGTTTTCACGCACTTTAACGCCATTTTCAACAATTTTAGATGGGGATGAACAAATCTTGAATGATAAAGTTCACTATAGTGTCAGAAAAAGGCAATGCAAAATTATTGTTTTGGAATCGTCTTTTCGAGACATTCTCAGGCATAATACCGAGCAAAATGAAGACAAAGCGTGTTTTACGAGCAGGAAGAAGGTGAATTTAGACGAAACAAATGCATATCAAGCTGGATTTCCGAATCGGACAAGACCTCTGTCCTCTGTCCTCAAGATCTGGTGCTCTGTCCGTCCGCTTAACATCATAAATTGTGACCGGATTATCTTTCCCATTCTCGACTCTTGGACTGTCTTATCAAACATCTCGTTTATCTCGTCAAATGGGATGTGCCCCTCATTCCCGCCCTTCTGTCGCTCATCGCCACCTTTTGCAATATCCCTTTCACGATGCTGTTTAGACTTTCCTCTCAGTTGATGTCGTTGCTCATCCCAACAGGTGTTTGGACTCCATTTTTGACACGCTTCGTCTCGTGCGAGTTCTCTGCGAGTCCGTCGAACTTGCTCGTTGTCAAGGATGATTCATTTGATTCTATTCTTCTTTGTTTCATTTCAAAGAATAATTCAAGTTTGGTGCAGTTTGTTTGTTGAGAATCTTTTCGTGACGCAAAATGGGATACTCCTCCTCCGTTTGATTCATGCAAACAAAACTTTCTCATTCGAAAACGTCTTCCGATGCCTCTTTGACTCACCCACGGGATTCGCATTCATCAGTCAGCCCAGAGCAGGAATTATTCCTGACATTCAAAATGAAATTCAAATTGTCGTTTAAACTCAAATCGACAGTTTACCGTTCGCTGGTTGCCCTCGTGAAAGGGAAGTATCCATTTGACAATGCCCTTCAAAACAAAGCAGTACTGTTTCTGAAGTTCCTCGAACCGAGCTGGTCGAACGCACAGAAAGCTGAGCAACTCGTCACCGACCTCATTCCCTCTTCAGACGGGTCGGTTTCTGGCTTTGTTGAAAGCATTCTCATCCTGTTGTCATCTCCACACTCGACTGTCGTTATATCAGCGTTATCGTTGCTATTACAAACAGGTTCTTCATCAGCTCGAATTAAACTTCGTTTCGTGGAATCAGATATGATCACCAGCATCTTAGCAATTGTTCAACCTCTCACACTGCCAATTTCAGGAAATGAAACGGTCCTCGACTCTCTCATCAGAATCATCGTCTCTCACGTGATCATCACACTAAATGTCTTTCTCGATGGTCTTGGCATCACTACTGCAGTGGACGCAAACCACCATCGTGAAATGATCTTTCAGAAGGTCGTTATTCCATCATCTCCATTTCTGAACTTTCTGATCTCAAATCGGAACAGCCTCACTGGACTCTTGTTCCACTCGTTCATGAATCTGTTGAGCATACTCCTTCGAATCGGCCCATTTCATCTCCCAACATTGGCGTTTGTTTTTGCTTCTCAGATTGTGATCACAATCTCAAATCATCTCACGTCGATCGAATCGGAATTCCTGCACTTTAAGACGATCCGTGATATTAGCAGTTTGCTTGACGATAGGAAGAGAGAAAGCGCCGAAGTGACAAAATCTGGGAAACTGATGATTCAAGCTCTGATTTTGGAAGGCTTGGAAGACGCTCTCGAAGAGAGCATTAAGAGTGACAGGCTGCCACAATTTGGAGTTCGAAATCTGAGACAAAGTTCGAAATCTGGGAAAAAGTTCGAAATCTGGGAAAAAGTTCGAAATCTGAAAAAAAGTTCGTTTTCTCAAAAAAAAGTTCGTTGTTTTGAAAGATATTCGTGTGGATGTTTGATCAAGAAAAAATTGAACAAATGGTGTAGTGGGAAGATGAAGAGCCTCTCACTCCTCGGTCCCGGGATCGAACCCCGGCATCGGCAATCCTTTTTCCAAAATGAAAGCTTCCAACATCGTGTTTGTTCATTTTTCATAATTCTTTTGCCATCTCTCTTTGTTTTATTGTTTATTGACAACTGAAAGTAACTGTTCATTCTGTGAATCGGATCCTCCCAACTCCTCAATCGATTGACCATCTTTTCGACAACCTAAGAAGTTTTCCGGTCTAAACTTGTCATTTTGTCTCCTTCTCCATCTATGCTCACTTCCCCATCCGAGCTGCCACTCATCATATCCACTCAACTTCTTTTCCTCCGAGATCTCATTGGAGAGTCTACCTCTCCCGATTTTGAACCTCTCCCAATACAACAAGAAAATAGTTTCAACAAATGATGATAGCAATGCCATATTTCAACTTTCTGTTGCTGACTAAACAAGTGAATGGATGCAAAACCTCCAACCTTTCTTGTTGAACGAATGCAATCCAATAGACTTCGCTAAGCACTTCCATCATCCAACCATTAAGCCACTTTTTTGTGATATATCTCAGCAGGAAGCACCAGTGATTCCATCACTTCTTTCCCACCAATCGTAACTCCCTGTTTTTTGACTGCTCCTGATCATCTGACACCCGATCTGTGTTCTTGCTCCACCATCGCGTTTTGCATCAATGATTATCTCAGCACTTATGTCGCTAGTTTCACCCCTCTCATATGGCATAATCGTAGCACAGTTAGAACAGGCGATTTGGACATGAAGAACAAGCTGGACAAAGAAACCCAGCTGGAACTGCCTTCACAAGCAAATTCGACGCCTCACTCACATTCTCTCACTAACCAGCACCCATATCAGTTTTGCATGCTGCCACATTCTCCTTTCTTCGAGGAGTGTGATTTCACAGATTCTTCACCGTCTCCATCCACCCTCACTCCAGAAAACCCGGACAATCACGCCACAACACACACACGACAGCTCTCCCAGCCCGTCAGCGAGACATCAACCGCATTTGACGAAGTGGCAATGGATGTCGAAGATGAAGAGTCAGATGAGGAACACAACGACACCTACATGTCCTTCCTGTACACCATCTCATAAATCCCATCACATCTTCCAAGCCAGCTCCACCTCGACCTGATCACACTCTCCTCTCTCCTCGTCCTATCCTTCACCGCCTTCTCTACATGCTGCATTGATCCTCCCACCACTCCATCGCCAAACAAGACAAATCACTCCGACTCTTCTCGCTTCAAATCAACTCGTCTCTCTTTCTCGTTCCGATGTACACAAAGGCGTGAATTGAGCGGCAGAAAAGACAGGACACCTGTGGGGAGGAGGGGAGAGTGGGAAGGGAGAGAGGACAGAGGGAATTCGGGGGACGTTCCGACGATGGCGAGATGAACGAAAGAAGAACGAGAGTCCAAATGCAACAAGTTTCTCTGTCGGACAGTCTGACTCGACTGATCCTTCCCTCCCTCCATCTCCACAGGCCTTCCTCGCATTTTTGCAGAAGCACCCGCCCACTTTCTGTGCCCGAGTGATGTCACTCGATACTGTGCTCATCCCTTCCTCACTTTTCTTCAACACACCAGCATTCGCGGAGTGGAAGAGGCAGATGGAAGTTCAGAGAGAGGGGGAGGAGAAGATGCTGACGGAACAGTGCATCGAGCGAGGGTGGTGTGGAGGGAGTGACAGCGAGGCTCTGCGCGAGGAGAGAGGATGAGCTCACACTCTCACACTTCCCAATTGGCCTCGACAACTCTGCCCAGATCCAACAATCTCTGAACACACTCCAAATGGCGATCCAAGCAGCGATGAACCCATCCGTCCTCCTCAACCCCCTTTTTTCAGCTCACCCAATCTCTTCAACCACTCACACGCGTGACATCACCGTCTGCGTGTCGAGTTTAGAATGCAACAACCACTGTCTACACCCACATAGTTGCGGAGGAAGAACTTCTCACTTCCTTGCAGCTTTCTGATGGAAAGTTGCATGCTTTTCTCTTCTTTTGACTTGAGTTTCATTTTGTATTTCTCTCATTTCATGTATGTTCTCATTCCACACCAATCGAAGACAAGTGAAGTGAAACAAAGATAAGACAAACCCATGATGTTCTTTTCAACGAATGGTGGGAAGGAGATGAAGATGGACTGGGCACCTTCGGATGTGCTTTGGAGCTGGCGGAGGGTGTGGCAGAGTTCGGCGGCTTGTTGTTTCATCTCGTCGGTGGAGTCTGATCGGAGGAAGTTTTCTTTGATTTCGATCACTGTAGGGGAGAGGTACTTCGTCCAGTCGATTGTGGTTGCACCGTTGTCAAGTCGAATCACACCACTTGTCCACTCGCAGATTGTGAGGGAGTCGGAGTTCGGAACAGAAATGTTCACTCCATCAATCACACACTCCTTCAAAGTGACGATCGAACCCACTCCAAGGATGAAGACAAATGATTCAGATGGCGTTTCAACAGCAACTTACTCTTTTTTGACCTCCAACGTACCTTCGGTCACCGTGATCAGAGCAGACTCGACTGGATGTGTGGCTGTAGTTGGGATTCGGATGATTCCATTCACATTCTTCCCATTCTCGATTAGTACCGACAGATCTTTTGAAATGACAAACGATTTTGTTTCTTTCGTCTCTTTCAGAACTTTGAGAGTGATTTCGTTGTGTCCGAGTCCATCGGCGATGATCCATGTTTTGTTGATCGACGGACATGGATTGGTGAGATCGCCACACGTCAGATCATCAAAAGTTGACGAATCATCAACAAACAACGTGATTATGGGTGGCTTTGGCTTCGTGGTGAATTTGTTGACTTGCTTCCTCATTGGATGTCTCCCCAGTTGCTAAGTTCAGATCGTAGTTGTGTCCGATGTTCACGTGTTCAGCTGTCAGAATCAGTTTGAAGGAAGTGCAGGGTGAGTTTGTGAACTGTAACGAGATGGACTTGAAGAGGTGTGAAAGCGGCACAGTGAATTGCTTCGCCTTTGGGTTGATGATGATCGCATTGTTGTCTTTTGTGATCTGTGCAATCGTGTAAACTTAATCGAAGACAGCATGTGGCGACTCCGAGTCGTCCGTTGAGATTGAGCAAGAGAGCGTTCCATCTTCGTCGCGAGTGAGAGTGACAACAAGATCTGCGTTCGAAGCAGCCTGTTCGAGTGTGAGTGTGCACACACCAGAATCGAACGCTCTTCCTTCAAATGATAGGTCCAAACTGTTCTCGTCATCACTCAGCACAGGCGACACTTTCTCCAATCGGGTCGGTTCGTCAGGGATTGCGAATGTGAGAGTCGCATCAATGCATTTCGCGGTTGACAGAGACACAATCCGATATGTCTCACCATACGCCAGCGTGGATTTCGGGTACAGAGGGATCGACACTGTTCCAGTCGAGTCATCTTCAGATTCGGTGAACGACATTGTAACATTGATTATGTTCGCTTCTGTTTCCGATCCAGATGCAACAGACGACGGAACAACTGTCAGCGTTGCACTTCCACTTGGCAGTTTATGTCCAGACAGTGTCAGCGTGGTCGTGTTCAGATCGGTACCATTCACTTGCGAAGATATGCTGAGAAGACGAGTCAGTTCGGGATTCGTCGATGTCGTTCCACCAGCATCGAATGGGACAGTGAGTGTCGTTGTCGATGTTCCATTCGCTGAAAGCGTCACAGTGTATGGTCCGTTCGTCATCAATTTTCCCTCCCAACTCAATCTGATTTCTTTCTCATCGTTCACATGTTCCACTTTTGTGATCCCTGTGATCCGTGCTGGTTCTGAAGGCGTCGTCATTGCTGTCTCTGACTGCATCACGATGACTGAGGAGCCTGCTGGTTTCTCCGATGCATCGGTGATTGTGTATTCGGTGTTGAACAAGATCTTCTTGTTCGCTCCATAGATCGGAATCGAGAATGGTTGTCGCTCGAACATGGCACATGTTGTCCTGCGTGAGAGCAATCAATCGACCAACGAACGACGGCGAGAGAGTCTGCGATGTTGCTGACGAGACGTACAGCGAGAGGAATTGAAGAGCGGAGCAGCGGGCGGTTAGGGATGGCTGGGAGAGGGCAGCGTGGACGTTGTTGATGATGGTGTCGGAGATCTGCTCCGATTGGAGGCTGAACAAGTCGGGTTGGGAGTGTGTGACTGACGCGAAGCACAGAAGGATCCGAGCGAAGGATGCTGACGGGGCCTGTTCTTGAATCAGTTTGAGAATCATCAGATGCGCTTCGGGGCCGTCGGCGAAGGATCGAATGGACGACGTGAAACAGAACGTCTTGTCGAACGAGGTGTCGCAGAGGGAGGACACAAGGCGAGGTAAAAGACCAACGAGATGGGCACGAGAGTTTATGGGGTCGATTTGGGTCAGACAACGCCCGGTTTCCTCGAGAAGACGACACGAAACTGAAAAGTGTTATAGGGAGGAAGAACAGACATAAAAAGCGATTTGAGGGGACAGTTTCATCGAAGAGAGATACGATGAAGGACCCGAGTGGAAAGAATTCAAATCCATTCTGAGATATCACTTCTGCCATTTCAGGAACCTGATCGCGAGAAGATGAGAAGAAGAAAAAGAATAAAAACGTGTTGACAGATTGAGTCGATCAGTGTGGTGAATGTTTGATCTTCCGACTGTACCAGCGAATCAATTGCAGCTGATATCGAGGTCTGTCCATAGTTGGCCAAAGAAGAAACGACAGCCACGACTGTCCGCGCTTATATAGATTGTACAGTCTAAATTGGAAAAAATATCATTTGAGAAAGCCGATAAATAGTATGCTTCTGGTATGATGGTCATTTCAGGGACGTTTTGAGAGAGTTCATTTGATGATTCGTGAGGAGGTGGTCGCTTTGATTCCTTGTCGCTGTGATGTGAATTTGCCTCGAATGAATCTGGTGGATCTTCGAGTGAGCTGATTTCAACACCCTACAGTTGGAGATTTGAATTTGTTTATGATCGAGAGAAAGACGGACCTTGAATCCAACAGTGGTTGTGCTTCCACGCTTTGACATGACTTTAGGCAGTCCCTTTTTGGCTGTCTTCTTCGGTGTGAAGCGACTTGGGTCGAGTGCTCTTTCGGTTGGACGTAAGTTTTGGTTCATCGAAACGATCGATTGTGCTTTCCTTTGAGATGTGGTGGTGTCCTGAATTTTCGTGGATTTCTTGTGCTCCTTGATGAGAACATTCGCGGTTGGTCGGGTGAACAGCTGAGTCCGCTTCCTCTGTTGCATCTGATGGACTTCTCTTGCTGGTGCTGTCGTTGCTCGCCCTGCAGAAATAATGCCGATGGGTGCAAGCTTCTTGTTCTGTTTGAACGAGTTAGTGTTGATAAACACAGTGTCGTCTTTACTCTGAAGGTTAAATCGGTAAAAGATGATTCGAAATCATCATGTGTGGTGTGAATGTTTGTGTTGTACGATTGGGTCGTGAGTATCCACAAACGGACTAAACAAATGGAGGGAGAGTGACATGAACAAACAAGGATGACAACTTGTGGTTTTGTTGAGTAAAGATGAGCGATGAGAGATTGAAAGGAAGAGAAGTCAATCTGGTTTGGATCAGGAAGATTTTCTGATAAACTGTCCACACGACGGAGAAAATGACAAATGAATTCTGGAAAACATCGTATATCGTTGAAAAGATGGTCAATCGATTGAGGAGTTGGGAGGATCCGATTCACAGAATGAACAGTTACTTTCAGTTGTCAATAAACAATAAAACAAAGAGAGATGGCAAAAGAATTATGAAAAATGAACAAACACGATGTTGGAAGCTTTCATTTTGGAAAAAGGATTGCCGATGCCGGGGTTCGATCCCGGGACCGAGGAGTGAGAGGCTCTTCATCTTCCCACTACACCATTTGTTCAATTTTTTCTTGATCAAACATCCACACGAATATCTTTCAAAAAAACGAACTTTTTTTTGAGAAAACGAACTTTTTTTCAGATTTCGAACTTTTTCCCAGATTTCGAACTTTTTCCCAGATTTCGAACTTTTCTTCAGATTTCGAACTTTGTCTCAGATTTCGAACTTTTTCTCAGTTTTAGAACTCTAAATTGTGGCAGCCAGAGTGACAAGGGCGGGACATTTGGCCACTCTGTTGTTCGCTACACTTTTACCATCTTCAAAGTGCTGGGACCAAATTCAAATGGGCTGTGAGCGTCAGGATCTCTATCTCGCCACTCGACAATTATTGGAGACAAGATTATCATTCACAATGCGAACGTTAAACAATCACAGAATCATTTCACGTTTTTCTCGTCGAACTGGGGCACCCGACTACTCACACCATTCCACAGCCATCCACGATCTCTTTGAAATTGTTTTCGTGTTTTTAAGATTGTTCTGTTGGGCAATCAGCTCTGCATTCATCATTATAAACATTTCCATCATTCATTGTGAATTCTGGGATTTGTAAAGCTTCGAACAAAGGGTGATTTTTGGAAACCGTTCTTTTCAACTTTTTCTCGCTCTTAATTCAAGAAAAGAAATTAAAACTCATGCATTCAAACAGAATGACATTAAAACAGGGTAACACATGGATTTAACACCCAGGTCTCAGATAGTCACCTAACAATCCGGGAGTAAATAAGTATCTGGGAGTTTTTTGAACCCACGTTTTTTTCAGAAAACGAATAAAACAGAGTTGATAAACTGAAATGATCAAAATTATTGATAGAATGTTAATTGTCTGAGTCGCTGTCGTCATCGGGTATCATGCGAAGTTGGCAGATGTCGTTAATTTCGAAAGGTGGAGGGTGATTGTTTCCGAACAGACAAAACCGCCCACGGCGGTAGGGATGAGTCTCGTCAATTCTGTCGTTGGGATTGATAGCCCACGCGGGTGGGTTTTCAGGAAGGTCTGTAATTTTCTCTTGGACTTGCGGAGGATAGATTGATGATTCACGAAATGATGCGATGATTGTGTTGGGGTGTAGGGCCTCGTGAAGTGCACCTCGGATACAACTGCCAACTTGTTTCCTTTTTTCAGCGATTGTGGGAGGGAATTGCGTTGGGAGAGTTCGACGGAGGGCTTGTTTGAAATTGCAGTTTACGAAAAGATCCAACGGTTGGATCCGACTCGATGTATGCGAAGGAGGAAATACTAGGTCGATCCAATTTGCTGATGCTATTTGTTGGAGTTCACGCGATATGTGAATGGACGCCGAGTCCATTTGGAGAACTGCTGGGGCTGCACCGAGGTGATGAATCTCCCTCCGTGAAACGATCTCTGGAACGATGATGTCTCGGAAAATCGTTTCGAAAAGTTCCCTTGATAGTCTCTCCCCTCCTGTCGCCATATAGATCAGTCGATCTGTGTTAAATTCCAGCCATTCGGGAGCCAGGTTGACACTTTTGATCAGCCCAACGGTTAGGCAAGATCCTCCATTTGCGTTCACAAGAAGGATGAATGTCAGACCACTCATCTCTAACGCCTCTGGGATGATTGGGTGGACAGTCTCCCGTAGTGCTACAATATTAGGTATGCGAGACCGCTTCAAGGAGAAGTATGTTTCGTCCAAATTAAATACCATCGATGGGTGGTATTGACGAAAAGTGTTGAGGTCACTCCAGCGTTGCAGGAATGGCCGGAGGATTTGTTGATTGGTGTGTCTTGCTCTCGCGACGGGTAGTGCGAGGGGACGAGTTAGGTGGAGGATCGTTGATCGACTTAAAAACCATCTAGCCCAATCAGGAGATACTGGTTTTTTTTCTGGTCTCGATCGTTCTGATCTCTCAAGTAAATTGTTTGCCTATTTGAAGTTAAAAAGGAAACAGCTCCAAACCATAGCGTTCACATCGTGGACCATGAGAACTTCATTGTTTTCGAGTTTTTCAACAATATCAGCTGTGAGTTGGTCGATTTCCGATGGGTTCAGCCGTCCTGGATTCCCAACGCGTCCACAGTGGTATCCTTTTCTCAGTTGTCCAAAAGCTGCGTAAAATTTTCGATTTCCAACCAGACCTGATTCAATGATGCATTTGTGTTTGATTTGGAAGTCAAATGCTATTCTTGCCCATCGCTCTCCTTCGTGATGTATGTGGCGATACTCTGCTCGAAGAGAGAGGAGTATGAGTTCGTGACGGGTGAACGTTGCCTTCGGCATGATCGCAACCATAAAAAAATCACGATCAATCAAAACGTTGTGAACAAACAAAAAACTACCGAATAGTTATTTACTCCCGGATTGTTAGGTGACTAGAAACACGCAGATGCTTATTCTCCGTATCTGCAGAAAGCCATTTCACCGTTCTTCTCGCATGGGAAGAAGCCACCGACGATCTCGTCTTCAAGGTCTTCGTCGACTTCCAGGCACACTCCGTATTTGTTGCAGATGACTTGCTTGCCAACTTTCACGGCAATCTTTCCAACTTTCTTGGCGGCTTTCTTCAGCCATTTTCCGAAGCCTTGGTCGAGCTCCTCGTCTTGTTCTTCGAGGCAGACACCAGTCTTCACGCAAAGAGCGGTTTTCCCGACTTTCACGACAACCTTTCCGAGCTTCTTCAGGAATCCGGCGTCGAGCTCTTCGTCGTCAACTTCGTATTCCTCAACGATCAGGCACACTCCGGTCTTGTCGCAGACAACCTTCTTCACAACTTTCTTGGCGATCTTCTTGAGCGACTTTCCGAAGCCTTGGTCGAGCTCTTCCTCTTCGTCAATTTCAAGGCACACTCCGTATTTGTCGCAGACAATTTGCTTGCCAACTTTAACTGCAACCTTCCCGACTTTCTTTGCAATCTTCTTGAGTGATTTTCCGAAACCCTGGTCGATCTCCTCGTCTTCCATTTCGAGGCAGACACCTGTCTTGGTGCAGACGACAGTCTTGGCGACTTTAGTTCCAACTTTCACAACTTTCTTTCCGATCTTCTTGAGGGATTTGCCAAAGCCTTGGTCAATCTCGACGTCTTCTTCAAGGCACACTCCGTATTTGTTGCAAATGACTTGTTTCCCGACTTTAACAACAACCTGGCCGACCTTCTTCAGGAATTTCTTCAGCTTGAACATGTCTTCTTCGTCGAAAACCAAGTCTTCGTCCATTGCGAGCATGTCGAGGTCTTCTTCCAGGCAGACTCCGTATTTGTTGCACACAACTTGCTTGCCAACCTTAACGGCGATCTGTCCAAGCTTCTTCCAGAAGCCCTGGTCGAATTCGGCATCAACAATCATTTCCATGTTGTCAAGGAGTTCATCCTCAACCAGCTCGTCGAGGGAGTCGTCGTCTTCTTCCAGGCAGATGTTGTATTGGTCGCAGATCACTTTCTTGCCAGCCTTGATGATCACCTTTCCGGCGTTCTTCAGGATTTTCTTGAGATTCAGCTCATCTTCCTCGCTGATCTCGTCTTCCAGGCTGAATTCGTCGAGATCTTCTTCTTCGAGGCAGACTCCGTATTTGTTGCAGATAACTTGCTTGCCAACTTTCACGGCAATTTTTCCAACTTTCTTGGCGGCTTTCTTCAGCCATTTTCCGAATCCTTGGTCAATTTCTGTGTCTTCGGCTTCGATTGGTTGGAATTGCTTCTTTGGTTTCCATGGTTTGGTCAGGCCACGTCGTCCACCGAGGTCATCGGCATAGGCAAAGCCCAGTGAGAAAAGTGATGCAACAAAGAATGTGAACATTTTTAAGATAATTTCTTGAGTTGGGTATTTTCTTCCTGCGCCCAAATTCCACATGTTGGTCTGATCACTCGATGGAATGATGTGCGAAAGAGTGAAACATCTCAAAGTCGAAACTCAAAATTATTCCATCAAATGTGTTTGATGACCTCCTGTGGATGAAAATGGCATGCACACTGCGGATCATCGAGAACTTCAGGATTGGATCGATCTTGCCCATTATTTGTATTTTTTGATTCCACACAGGACTCATTATGACTCATACACACATGAAAGCAGGACTCTCTCCCTCTATTTCTTCTGAACTCGACCATTCGGATCGTCTGACTCTCTGGGCAACTGAGGAGAATCCGATCGAACGCTTCGACGAACTTCTCGCCTCCTATTCAAACCCAAACAGGCATTATCATGAAGCGTATCCACAAGCTCTCATTGCCCTACTGTGGAGTGTGTTTTTTTTCATTCTTCGGCATTTTTGTTCTTGTTAGGATGTTTGGACCACTTGAAAGTTGATGAACGACGAACTCTCCTTCTTCGTTTTGGTGTCACCATGTCTCAACGCGATATTGAAGTTCGCTCTTTCCATTCAATATCCTCACTTTTTCATGCTTTCTTCTTCTCCAGAACTTCGATCTTGAGTCACTCGCCACAATCGGTCTGTTTTGCTTTTATTGATTGTTTCAGTGTCGTGTTTTGAAGATGTTCTCACTCTCTTCCACATTTCGGGGCTTTCTCATTCGATTCTGAAACAGATCCAGCCAAATCAGACCATCCATCGTAACCTCTATCGACTTGCCCAACTCTCTGAAATCTTCCCGCTGGTCTCCTTTGAACCTCTCTCAACAGATCTTTCATCCCTTCTCCGCTATTTTCTGTGCCACCCTCAACCATATCTTGCCAAAGATTCTCAATGTCAATCCTCTTTTTCTGCATTGGCGGATATTCTGTGCAATGAGATGATGGCCTGTTCCATCCTTGGTATTGGTGATGCGGTGTATGAAACTATCGTCTCTAATTTCCCCGCCTTTTCGGAAGCCGTGTCACGTGAAGGAAGTGAACGCATTTTAAAATTCACCTCTTTTGGCTCACTTCAGAAAATTGTCAAAATCTCACAAAATGAACATGTTTGGATTCTCATTGCTTCATTCATCGGTTTCTTCAGGATCCACTCAGGAAGATTGCTGCTTTCATCAGTCATCTCCCGAAAGAACTAGTTCCGACATTCAAATTTGATGTAATACACTGGATGTATCTTCTTTCTCAATGTCTCCAACACACTGCCACATTTCTGAATGGTGTGCCATTTTGAGCATCCTCACTCTTACATCTCTTCCTCAGCCCATCCCGACCTCATCGACTCGTTTCTCGAAACAGTCGATCTCTCCTCTTCTCCCTCCGACACTCTCTTCCGTCACGATCGACACCTGAACCTGATCTCCGCACTCAGCCAGTCTTCGTCTCCTCTCTTCACCAAACTCAGCGAACCGCTCCTCGGCCCAACATTCCCACTCCGCTCCCTCCTCTCCCCTCGCTCGTTCACCGACCCTGCCAGCTCGTTCATCCGCATGGCCAGCACAAACTCTGCCTTCTTCCGCCGCCTCGTCGAGAGACACGCTCGACACATTTTGGATATCGCTTTTTCGACAGTAGTGAGTTCAGTTCGGGTGGTGTCCGACTCGCCGGCTGTACCGCGCTGTCTGGACTTTGGTCGAGCGACACAGAATTGGGTTGTGCTGCTCAACACGATTGCAGAAGTGAAGATGGATCTGACCCTGAATAGTAAAAACTTCAACTCGATCCCATCGTCTCTTCTCACTCTCCTCGTTCTCTCCGCTGCGAGCACTCACGACGAGCTGTCGACAGCTGCTGTGTCTGTCATCTCGAACCAGTTTGGCCTGTCCACACCTCACACCGAGGCACTCCTCTTCGCCACTCCAACGACATTCCCTGTGAGCGATGCATTCTCACCACGACATTCTCGGACCTCGAGTGAGGCAGATCACAACAAAGATCCTTGTCAGTCGATTTGTACCGAAGCAGGTTGTGTTCTATTGTTGTATCGCTCCGATGTCAAGTCCACACCAGACTCCAATGCGCATGCGAGATTGATTGGGACTCATTTCGCTGGTTGTCTTGTGAACGCCCTTCACTCAACCACAACACTCCCTCACTCCTTCCCCTTCTTCTCTCCCGAGCTGTGTCGATTGTCAGAACAGCCAAGTGTGTGGAACGACAGCAGCCGACCCTCTCCACTCACTGCACTGACAACACTGGCCGACATCGAAATCACCCTCACCTGCCGCAATTATCAATGGGACCCGTTCTTGCATCGAACATGCCCTGAGACACGGGATACTAACTTTGTCCATCTCTTCCCTTTTCTTGGTGTTCCCTCCGCTCACACCATAACCAAACCAGGGCCATCAACTGTTGAGTCTAACAACGGGGAAGTGGAAGAATGGGTGGCCCGATCAAACTACACAAACAAACTACTAAGATTTTTACAGCAAGTTTACCGAGACTATTTTCGTCCTTCCTCAAAAATAAGCTTCTAGTTCCTGTATTTTCAACGAATGCGTGGTTGAATCCATCGTTTTGATTCACCAATTGTCCCGATGACAGCCGACAAGAAACGAGTCCTCCAGGAGAAAGACAAAACTAACTTTGTCAGCACTCAAGACAGTGCTAGTGACAAGAATCAAAATTGTAGAATTCATCACGGAAGTCATCAATTTGAGCCTCGACAAAAACACCAGTGACCATTCTTCAGAAGTCACTGGATCGATCATGTTATACAACAGGCTTCAAGTGCACTCAAGATAGTGCCAACAACATCTCAACAAGTACTACTGTTTTTGGGACGAAAGGAACAACGCATCACAACCACGAACAAATGATGCAACGAAGATGGACGAAAATACTACTCGGAGCAACAAAAGATGAAGAACAAATCAATGACGATTCAATTCATTAGTTCAATCATGTTCATATGACAACAACGACGGGGTAAATGAATACAGACTCGTCCGGATGTGATCAACAACAACAGCGTCAACCTCAGATTGTACAAGGAATTTGAAGGAAAACATATCTACAGCAGCAAACAGACCGCAGCGAGTGTATATGACGAGGGGATCGACTGATATCAGATTCCAGACGACGCATCCGCCGACGCGAAGCAATGTGTCTTCCAGACACAGTTGACTTAGGGTGAAGTCACCTCCATCCAGTAAAGTGGAGTACGTCACAAATATCCCGATTCGGCAGGGTTCAGTCACCACATGATGACGTCCTTTCGATCCATCCAATTTGGGTTGAAGAACCTTACAGGATTCCGGAAACGTGCAGCAGCATCCTTCTTTCGAACAAGAGCAATTGATATACAGTTAACAACGCACAGACGTGATAGTTTCTCTACGACACGACAACACAAGTGTTTGCCAGTCAGATCCAGAAAGCTTAAGATCACATCAATACTCTCCTCGAAAAGCTGCAATCATCTCGAACAGGTTATCATATATCAAGATATTGTACAGAAATCGTCCAAACGGCGATGAAGTCAGGCGAACACCCTGGGAGCTCCATTTCCGAGTTACCTCGATTAACTCACAATTCCCCACACTTTCACAGCATCATTTCTCAATACAAGCATCGTTGGTGTCGGAATATCCCAGTGCCCGATCGAAGAGTGGGCTCATCAAGAAACTGTCAAGGGACAAAACTACCGCCTCATGAAATGGATAGTGTTCGTTCCAATACCAAAATGTCATGTCAGAATTCGTTGTAATGACTAAAAATGACGGAACACTGTCAATCATTCCATACCCGTTCCACAATTCGCGTCTTCCAAACATCCAGCGAAACAATCAATAAACTCGAATGGTTGCACATTATTCGAACAAATATTTGGTGCGATACGTCGAAAGTTCAGTCTCGACGGAAGGGTCTATTTGAAGTGCACATATCACTCAGTTCAGTCTCACCACATTCTCATACGCTGTACTTCAGCCTTCTTGCCAGATCAAGAACGTACTGAGTTTGACCCATGAATTATCGCAGTTTTCGAGAGCATATCTTGTTGTTCAAGCGTTATCACTTGTGAACTCTTGTTCCCAATACGAATAGAAAATGTGGAGATTGTTGACATCCTCCTTGGCCACAACAAGGCCTTCGATCTCCGAAAGAATCTCACAATGACGGTCTCAAGCCACCCGTAGTGCAATTGGACGGTTCATTCAGCAGGTGAGATCTGGGTTTGGGCGCATTGTCGAAGAACCGAGGCAAAACGCTCGTAACTCTGAATTGTTAAGACGATGTCCTGAGTGGAAAAGATGTGTAGATCGCTCACGGCTGGGAGATTAACACCTCAAGTTCAGAAATCGTCGACGACGATCATTTGTCGTCTCTGGCATCGGAATGGGCAAGTGTCAAGATATGGTTTCTCTGAGCCACTACACCATCAAAGGAATTGGCACAAGACATTCACCAATGAATAGCATGAAACAATGAGCACGAAAGTGATGGACATCCACATCACAGTTGGAAATGGCAGAGATGGATATATTGGAGTTGCCTGATTGCCTTTCACGGCGACTTGCGCTTCCGACAGCTGCGCAAATCACCTCTCAACCATGCTCAATGATGGGAGGAGGACCAGACCAAGAGCAGAACGATTGTGAGAGTCAGCCACAACCACATCAATACGACGAGTGGAAGCACCCTATTCAGATTCAAAAGTTCAGCTTCGACTCCTCCAGATACGGGGGAGTTGACCAAGTATGATTGTTGCCACCCCAACAACGGACTCAACGGATACGTTTGGATCACTCAATCTCCAATTCAGTAGCGTCAAAGTCGAGATCAAATCAAATGATGAGAAGTAGTCGTCCACCAAGTAACAGTTAGTGGGCAGCAATCTCATTGGTGATGTGTCTGAGCTGAACACATTCTTTCCCTTCATGGTTGCTCCTTCCGCTTTCGATAGCTGAATCGAGTATGAAGAGGAACAAGGCTTCGCGCACACCTAATTCAACCACAGACATGAGGCATGAACAGCTGCTGACTCCACTGCTGATGAATAAGATTCCGTCGCCTCAGGCGGATGATGGACAGTCTCAGAATTGACCAAGCAACTGTGCCATCTCTCGTCCTCTACAATTCCGCACCTGAAATGGAGAAGAACACTCCACACCAACGACAGACGGTGATTGATCATAAGTCACATCGATTGAAAGAATACAAAAGCAAGGCGTCGTCTAACTTCGAGGCAGTCATCGACTATTCAATCAGCTAGACACTTCTCAACTGTACGCAACGGCTCAATTTCAAAACCAGGCGTGGTGGGAGGAGAGAAAGAAGATCATTCTTCGTGAAGCATGAAGAAGAGGTGAATATCATCGCATTCAGGATGAATATTAGGCACAATATGTTCATTTGTATCCCACACGAATGGCTTAACTCAGACGACAACCCGGTAGTCGTGAAGCGTTCGAATCAAGAGATCGTTGCAACGAGTCCATCGCGATCCCATCGATTGTTCGTTCGACAATCAAATGTTCATCAAGACGAGAAGGAGATGGAAGAGGCATCAATGCTGAAATGATCATCGTACAGTCGGGCGGTGATGCATCTCATGTGTTCATCAGAAAGTGTTTGAAGCAGAGGTTGCGGTGGATGGACAGGTGAGGAAAGAAGGAAAGACATTCACCTCGGTGATGGATGAAGTTGGAACCAGGTCCGAAAGAGATGACCAGATTCGCTTCAAGATAAGCGGCAGAGTGTTCACCAGATTCGCTTCAAGATAAGCGGTAGAGTGTTCACCAGATTCGCTTCAAGATAAGCGGCAGAGTGTTCACCAGATTCGCTTCAAGATAAGCGGCAGAGTGTTCACCAGATTCGCTTCAAGATAAGCGGCAGAGTGTTCACCAGATTCGCTTCAAGATAAGCGGCAGAGTGTTCACCAGATTCGCTTCAAGATAAGCGGCAGAGTGTTCACCAGATTCGCTTCAAGATAAGCGGCAGAGTGTTCACCAGATTCGCTTCAAGATAAGCGGCAGAGTGTTCACCAGATTCGCTTCAAGATAAGCGGCAGAGTGTTCACCAGATTCGCTTCAAGATAAGCGGCAGAGTGTTCACCAGATTCGCTTCAAGATAAGCGGCAGAGTGTTCACCAGATTCGCCTTCTGTTTAAGAATGGCTGGAGTGCGTCACACGGAGGGTGGACGTCGAACAGAGGGATAAGAAAGGGCATCCAGTTGTGTCAAGCGAGGCATCAGAGTATTCACCCTGTTCGCCTCCTCATCAGCGGGGGGTTTGAGTTTGTGACAAGAGGAACAAGGTAGGGGATGGAAGACAGGAAGCAACAAATTGTTGCTGTTCGCTTCAAGATGAGCGGAACAACAGTCTCCCTAAAACTACAACAGCTGGTGACAGCCCCTTCGGGGGGCACGGCCATATTGACTAAAGGACAGATCAAGGACCTCTCTTTTCTTTTCTCATTCTTCGAATCCTGTTTTAGCAGATCTCCTTTCAATACTCAACAGTTGATGGCCCTGGTTTGGTTATGGTGTGAGCGGAGGGAACACCTTTTAACAAACCAGTGCCCATCAACATGGGCATCTGCCACACAACTGTTGAGGGACAAGCCTCGAGGACATCTCGGCTTGTGCTGCGGTAGAGGCAGCCCGCTCTTCCGTCAGCGGAATCGAGCTTGCGCAGTAGAGGCGCATTTATTTGAAACCCTTTGGTGTTTTCATTTCAATCGTTCTTTTGAACCTCTCCTATTTTCTCCAGTTTTTCTTCCCCGGTGGGGCTTTTCTGGAGAAGTGGGGAAAGATACCCACATTTTTTTTTTGACCCATCAACGGCCCCCACTTGGGCAGAACTGACACTGTGGCCCTTGAGCCCCTTGTCGGGAATCTTTAGCTTGTTTTAACAGGACAGACAAAATGGTTTATTCGTTTGTTTGTTCGGGTGGATCGGGCCACCCATTCTTCCACTTCCCCGTTGTTAGACTCAACAGTTGATGGGCACTGGTTTGGTTAAAAGGACCAGAATCCCAAACCCAGTTTCTGTCGTTGTTTCATACGTGGATAACATCAAATATTGTGAACAACCGCCATGCTTTGATACAAAAGGTGGAGTGCTTGGTGGAGATGGCGACAGTGCATTCGTACAACACTCCCATCGCTCTCCTCATTGAATTGAGAAAATTGGCTGATATCATTTTTCGCACCGATCCCTTGAGTCCAAACTTCGGTCGTCAAACCACAGGTGCATCACAACACAGGTTCATCCCACACAATCGGCGATTGACGGACGATGTGGCACACTCTCCCAAAAAGATCTCGCCATTCGAGCAGTCAATCACGGAGAAGTTGAGAACAGCTGAGGGCGAGGAGAGATGGAAGCTTCTGACACAAATGGTTGTTGTTTCGAGCGAAGTTCCAGAAATCACAAATGAGCTGATGAACGTGGAGAACGACGCACAAGCACTGCTCATCTTCTCTGTTCCCAAGATCCGATCAGTCACTCATCTCAACCTCCATCTTCACAAAAACCTTGCTGCATTCGACCGCGTTGTCGAGTTGGCTGGTCACATCAACAATCTTCCGCTGGTCGCAGCCGCAATGACTCACATTGCAAACACTGTCCAGATTTTCTTCTCATACGCATTCTCCCAAACGCGGTTGATTCTCGAGCAAAGACAGTCACTTCGTGAACTTGTGTTCAACACTCTTCGTGCGATCGCTCCTCTTCGTCGGGAAGGAGTGGAGGAGGGATGGGTTGTGGGGAAGGATGAGGTGACGTCGCAGATTGTCGATTCGTGTTTGAAAGTGATGCAAAAACTGATTTCTGATGAATCGTTTGATCCAACACCAGCCATCGACTCGCTGATATCGCTGGCAGTGACAACCGATCTGTCTCTTCTTCGCTCGATCCTGGTTATTCTTGAGGAGATCGAAGAGCGAACCCGAAACACCCCAACGCCTTTCTCGATCAGCAGAGCCACTGCTCCTTTCCGAGGCATTCACGAATCATCCGTCACCCAACAACCACTCCCGTCCATCGTCTCCTCCATCCTTCTCTCAGCCCTTCTCGACTCACACTCCTCTTCTGGAATTACTCGAACCCCTCCTTTGAAAGATGACTCGATTTCACCATTTAAGCTTCTTTCTTGGCTGTCTGCGAATCTGCGCTCTGTCATCAATACAAACATGATGGAGATCGTCTGTCTCATTTTGGCGAAGAGACGAACAAGCTCATCACGACCTCTGACATCTCTAGATCCATTTGGAATCCGACTCTCTCGGAGGGAGATTCAAGTGACGCCCCAACAGCTCTTCCTCTCTCTTTGCACAATAATCCTTCCCGAAGACTCAGCTAAAATCTCTGCTTCCACACTCCTTCCACTCGCTCCCTTCCTCACTCGAATTCTCACAATTGTCGTGCCTTCGTCGCCAGACAGAGTTGAGATTCGTTCAGATGAGGACGAACACTCGCAACTTCTGAACATCTTCCTCTCTCTTGTTCTGTCTCTCATCGACACTGGAACTCCATCCTCTCTCTCCACCCCTCCTCTCTCCTCTCTTCTCTCCGTCCTCTCCATCGCTCTTGTCCGTCTGGACACCATCCCATCATTGCTGAGATGTTGCATCAGTTTCCACTACAAATTCAGAGTGAGTGAGAATCGGTCCGACCCACAAATGAGACAAGTTGTGCTCGCTCTGAGTGAGGAAGGGATGGAAGACCGAAGCAACGTTGCGTATGACTCGTTCTCGAAATCGTTTTTGGACATTTGGAAAGGAGCAAATGCTGACCTTCTCGATTATTAATTCCATCAATCTGCAGGGAACACCTGAAGGATGCGCTGTTTGACGAAATTATTAAGTTAATCTCTCTTGTCATTCAATCTGCTTCTATCTTTCACTGTTGTTCTTCCTAAAAAACCACAGAGCTTTCCAACTCAAGGTAGTTCACTTCACCGTCTGATGAAAAACAATCACAAAACAACCAGAAAAAAGGAATAACACGTCAATTAATGCCGTTTCCGCTTCGGACATTCCCTGGAAACATGCCCGAAGCCCCCACACAGGAAACAGATCCGCGTGTCCTGGTTGGGACAGTCTCGACTCAGATGCCCTGTTTTCTCGCACTGCACATCACAAAATGAGAGAAAGCGAAGCACACCTTGCAGCACGCGTTCCAAACACCTTTTCAGTTCTTTCTCGCCCACAAACCTCATCGCCGTCGTCGAGATGCGGAATTGATGTGGCGTGCGATTGAAGTTAAGAGGACAGAAAAGAGGACGATGTTGGTGCTTCGATTGTGAAGAGGGTCTTAAAAGTGTGATCTGCGAATGGCGTTGGCCGAATTCGCAGAGAGAGGAGCAGAATGACCAAGTTCAGCGTCAGAGTGAGTGGCTGACGTTGGAAGTGAGAGAAATGAGATTGAGCGAGAGAAAAGAAGTTGAGGGAGCATTGATGTGACTTGATTGTCAGAATGTGGTTTGGAATGGTGAGAAGGACTGACGAGGGAAAAAAACAGTGAGAAAAAACAGGATGAACCCTAAAGCCATTTCGAAGGGATCTCATCCGCAGACGATCGAATTCTGGCTGAATACCAAAGAACGAGTCAGTGGGCTCAATGATCCAATCAGGTTGCTCTTTCTTTGTCCATTTGCGAGAATGAGACAAAAAATGACAATGACAGTTTCATGAGTGCATATATCTCTTCCAAGTGCAGATCTGAGCAGGAGAGACAACAGAAGAGATGAGGACGAAAGAGAAAGCGAATTGGAGAACAAAAAGAAAAAGTGAAACTGAACAACTGATGTCACCAAAAGACAAATCCCAGAAATCAGGACACACCACAAAACAAAGCGGGGATGGCTGTGGAATGGCGGGAATGTGGGGCGCATCCCATTTTGACGAGAGAAACGTGATGGGGTTGGAGATAGTTCAATACTGTCAGCGAGGCAATTGGTTTTTGGTTCTTCAGATTTTTTCAAAGGGTCGGATCTGCATCATTTCAACCCAATGTGATCCTTTTCCTCTTTTATCGTTGCTTTGACAAAAATCAACACTCAATAACACATAATCACAAATTGAAACGAACCTCCTTCCACGAAAAGGCAAGAATTGAAGAACTCCAGTTCGGTTGACCATTGGTTGAGCCTTTTCCAGTGAGCTATTCAATTGAAACAACACATCAATTGTGTTTTTATTCCGATTTATTGAGCCTCGTTGTCCTTATTGAATCATATTGACACATTTCACGAAAACAGCTCTGATCCGACCCTTTGAAAAAACCAAAAGAACCGAAAACCAATTGCCTCGCTGACAGTAGTCGAGATTGTGAAAGATAATCTCGTCGCAATGCATCGTGCAGTGACGTCAGGAATTATGTGGTTATGATGTTAAGCGGACGGACAAGAGGCCAAATCTGTAGGACAGAGGACAGAGGTCCTGTCCGATTCAGAAAGACACCTTTATCTGCCTCTATTTCGTCTGAATTCATCTTCTCTCTGCGCGTCAAACATTCTTTGTCTCCATTCTGTTCAGTACAATGCCAGAGAATGCCTCAAAACGACTATTGGAATGTATATTTTTTGCTTGGCCTTTTTCTGACACTATAGTGGAGTTTTTCATTCAAAACTCGTTCATCCCCATCTAAAATTGTTGAAAAGGGTGTGAAAGTGCGTAAAAACCGGTTTGGTGGCGAATTTCGAGCTTCCGGGGTTCTGTCCTACAAACTCCTAATTAGGAGTTTACAGGACGATCGGCCCAAGAGAGGACAGAGTAGGACAAAATCGGACAAGCACCTTATATTCACACTGTATCTTTCTCTCAATTAGTTCATCCAACTTCTGCAGTTATCTCAAAACAGGACAAATCGGACATGTCCTGTCCTGTCCTGTCCTATTTTCTGATCATCTTCCCCATGTCAAGTTGTCCTCGTCAGCTCTTTTCTTTCTGGACATCTCATACCGTGATTTGAAGTCGGTTCTCCATTCAACACTTCTATTGTCTGGAAATGACTCTTTTTTATCTCCATTGAAGCAAGATTTATCGAGATCGACGCGACTCGGCATTTCCTCTTCTCTTCTCTGACAATGATTACAAACTCAGCTGATAGATGCATCTCGTACAATATCAGTTTGTGTTTCCATTGTTTTTCCTCTTTTTTCCGTTCACTTCTCTTCATTAGTCTGGAATGGATGACTTGTTCAAATCCAGATTCGATCTGGACCGAAAGGAATGAGATATTGATGATTCAGTATCTCAGTATGCCTCTCCATTGTTTCGACCCTCATCTTTTTCTATTTCCCTTTCTTGATTTGGAATAGATGTCTTGATCACACTTCACAGACCAAAAAGGCATCTTCAACACTCTTGTCTTGTTGACCAACGTGGCCATTTCCATCCTCATTATCTTCCTCAGACGATTCCCCAATATCTAACCGTTACTTGCCTCGCACTATCTCTCCTCCTCTTCAGGTACTCCTTCTTCATGCTCCCATTCTTCACAGACATGACCAACGCATTTCCACAGCAATGTGTGCTGATATCGCAGTCTTTCATCTCATTGGAATGACATGTTCATTCGTTGGCAATGACAAGACGCGGCTGAATACCATCATGTGGATC
This sequence comes from Blattamonas nauphoetae, assembly GCA_033064195.1. Taxonomy (NCBI): domain Eukaryota; phylum Preaxostyla; order Oxymonadida; genus Blattamonas; species Blattamonas nauphoetae. The sequence continues at coordinate 33,711 of JARBJD010000233.1, read as the reverse complement.
GTTTGGGCGCTCGCCTTTCTCGGCGTTTCCATGGGTGTGTTCTTCCTCTCTCGCACGTTTTCCAGCTCAAAATGGACTGTTATACCGAATGAACCAATTCCCGTCCTCCGTAACAGGTTCCTGATGAGACTCCAGCGATCCTGTCCAGCACACACTGATCTCCCCGAAAGTTCAAAAATACCCTATTTCCCAAGCCACAGCTATGAAGACCACAACAAAATGAGCGGTGAAGCAAGTAATGATCACGATACATCTGACAAACGGATTAACCATCGATCGCCAACTCTAACTCCACAACTCTCTTTCGAGTGTGACGTTCGACACATATGTATACGGGACACGCAGCGAAGTCGAGATGGATGAAATGGGAAATGTACAATATCAAATACTTACTCTTAAAGTGGATGATCCAACCAAGTCATCAGTGTCACTTGTCATCCCCACCCAACCCACTCCAAATGTTTCTTTCACACATGCGATGTCCAATTCTCTCCATCATGTTCCAAATCCTTCAATAGTTGGGCCTTCACAAATCCAAACGAAGCCACCAACGGTCCACCCAGCATCTTCCCCCACTCCTGTCATTCTCTCCGTCAACAACCAAAAATCACCCGCAAACTCCCACACAGCCAGTCCATTCGTGTCTGTATGTGATCCGAACTTTGTTTTTACTCAGCCAATCAACCACAATACGTCGAGACCTCCAACTTCAGGCCCCAATCTCCAGTCGAAGCTGTTGAGCGAACAACTCTCAAGGAAAGTTCCAAAATGCACAAGTACGAGTCCAGTGCAGGAAGCCATCAAATATTTCTCTGTTAAAGAACTTCGCAAGAATCGAGAGTGTGTGTCACTTCCAAACGATCAAGCAGACGGGAAAAGAGGAGAGGCATTTCTCAACACTCTCTTCCATGACTCATACCGTCATTTCACTGAATGCCTCACTTGCCATTCACGAACAATTCACTCGGCCACTTCGAAACCGGCGACCGGGTGTTATGTATTGACGCGTCCTGCGCGATTGTCGAGGAAAGCGAAGCCACACCGAAAACATACAGCACCCTCACTCCACAGCAGCTGGCGAGGGAGAAGAAGAGTGGGCGTCCCACAACGCGAAGTTCAGACAATGCGAACGATCCCTTCAAGTCATGTGCGTATCGACTCATCTACCGCTGACTGCAGTGAAGAGAGATTATGAGAGAAGCCTCGATCCTGCACAAGCGCCGAAGATGAATGAGAAGGAGGGAGGGAAGACAGATGGTATGGATGTGGAGGGAGGAGTTAAGAAAGCGGATGATGGGAAGGAAAAGGAGAACAGCGGAAAAGTGGAAGAGGAGGAAGAGAAGAAAAAGCGAAGGATAAAGTGAAGTGCAGGAACGCCAAAACGACACAAAAAGAAGATCACTGATTCCACTTTGATGACAACCTCGATGATGGTGTTGTAACAAAATGCGGTGCATTTCCACCAAACTGATCTATCAAATGCGCTCCAAGAAATCTCGTTCAGGAGGGAACTTTGCTCTTTCTTCGTTTACAGGCGGCTTGCTGATCCAAAGATCAAATGAATAAAGAACGGCCGAGTGAAGAACACGAAAATAATGATAGATTCAGTGGAGTGCGATGCTTCCCAGGCGACACTTGTCCACAACACACCCTCCTCTGTCAGTTCGGACATGCTGCCCTTCTCCAACCACAACTTCCCCGTCGAACACCCCGTCGCCCGCAAAGTGCTCGCACGTGCAGTTCGAGAGGGCCACTTTCGGAAGCTTCACCAAACCGGAGTTGTCGTGGCTAACAATCGCAAATCACTTCCACCCACAAATTGCAACGAAGAGGGAGAGAGTGGGGAGGTCGGTGTTGACCAGCGAGCAGCTTGTGAACGAAGAAAGAGAAAGGTCGGCGCAGGAAGGGGGGAGAGAGCGAGGGACTGGTGTCTGTCTCGCCATCTCGACCAGCACACATCCTCCACAGACAATCCTCCTTCCTCCTCTCTCGGACAGCGACAGAACAGTCGAGCAAGACACAAAACGGCAGTTCTTGATTGAGGTTGTGCAGCCAGCCATCTTCACCCGAATCAGACTCCCAAACTCTCTTCCACTGCATCCGACGAAGGCTGTGTCATCAACTGAAACGTCTCCGCGTGTGCTCCCCCACACAAACGCTCCGGCGTCGAACGATGTGGACGAGAACGACGACGAGGCGATGGAGATTCTGCTTCGGTCGCCACCAACAACCAGACTGGCCTCTCCAACGAAGGAGAGGGCGGATGTAACGAGGGCGACGGCGGAGAACGAAGACGATGAGCTGGCTGAGACGAGAGAGACGGAGAGGAGCGGACGATGAGATCGAACACGATGTCAGAATCAGTCGAGATGATGACATCAGCGAGAACACACATCGAACCGATCGTAGAGCAGAGAATGATGAAAACACAATTTGAGAAAAAGTCAGTGTTTGGAGAGAGCGACACCATCGCATTCGGACCTGAAGAGATCGACGTTCCAGACTCGCTCGATTCGTCACTCACACTGCACAGCAACTCGCCGCTCGACCCACTCCCTCGAACGTGCACTGTCGTGGATGGTTGGGAAGACAACGAACAACTCCGCCCGATCGTCGCCTTCTTCACAATCTCAACTGTGAAGGGACCAGCTTGTCCTTCCATGGATTCCAGGCAGCGATGGAGTGTTCAGAAGGGACTCGCGAATGTCCAGTCAGCGTCGTCGCTTCCGTTCTCTCCGACGGCAATCACGTGCGACTTGAGGATGGGCAACAACGACATCTCATTCGACTCGCTGTCCATTCCCCACAAGTCCTCGTCTTCAGCTGTGTCAAACGATCCCGCCCATCTGCTCGCCACAATCACTTCCGACAGATCCTTCGCAATGACGTACACGTGATGCCCACTTCGATCGGCGTGGTTGGCATCCGCACCAGTTCCGAAGACGGTGTCGATGAGCGAGTATTGCGATGAGCTCGTCCTTCCAAGCAGATCCATCCAGATCGCTCCTCCATTCAGCGACGACGAACACTTCTTGAATGTTGTCGATTGGAGTGAGAGTGATCCAGTTGTCAGTGCAACGTTCAGTGCTCCTCCATTCGTGAACGATGAGAACGACGTGAAAGAACATGACGACACAGTCAATGATCCTGTCGATGACACAGTCACAAACGATTGAGATGTCGATGATCCAGACCCAGTGAACATCAGATTAGACAGTGTCAGTTTGTTCGATGTCACAGAGATGAATCCAGTTGACGTAACTGTGATCGCGGTTGATGACGAAGAGGTTAGTGTAGCTGTCTCTGAAACTGTGATTGTCTATTCAAGCTCAGCCTTTCTGAAGAACGAGCGAGAGAACCATGCCGAGTGGAAGAAGAGGACGGTTCTGTTGGAAGAGAAAAAAAACTGAAGTCGTCACCGATGCTCACTCGAAGACAACAAAACCCAAACGAGTTGTACCTTCACAAGCAGCGGCGATGGGAGATATGCACACATTCCATAACGAGCGCAGAGAACTCGAGATTGTTAACCAAGTGCATCAACATCGGATCGAGAATGGTGGAGACGAGACCGACGGAGAGACGAAGCAGCCGAACATGCATCTCGCCAACAAGAAAAGCGAAATGGTGTCCCAAGCGCCTCCAAAAGGAATGCCGAAACGACGAGGCAAGAAAGGGAAGGACCACACAATCAACATCAACTCTGATGACGAAGACAATGATCTCAAACGAGACTTCGTGGCTGGTCAGTCGTTCACAAGGAAGAAGCAGCCAACAATGCCTCTGCCATCACTCAACCCAGCGAGCACAATGTTCTCGCTGGCCAGCATCGCTTGGTTATCTCTCATCGATCGCATTCACATCGACAGGCACACTCGCTCGATCACCACTGCTGACACGTTTGTAAACCACGGGGCATATCACCAACGACGACACGCGGAAAGAGGCGGAGTTGGAACAAGCGATCAGCTCAGAATCGACAAGCATGATGAACAGGAGACGGTTATGAGATCATTTCTCTCCACACACGATGGATAAGAAACAGAAGACATTCAAGGAGGAATGAGAAGAGATAAGATGAAGAGAGTTATGATAAAGAAGGATAGAGAGAGCAAAAATGATGAGATCTCCCACTAGCACTTTCAATCAACTTATCAAAAGACTCACATTTCATCAACCTCTCTTTTGGAACAACTTTGAAAAGATATCACTTTCATCTCTTGTATGAACAACAAAAAATGCGAATTGAGGCATGGAATAGATCAGACCCATAATAGATGTTTCGCTCTCCAACTCCTTCATTGTCACTTTTATCGCTATGAGGTGCCAAAATCAGTCCTAAAAGTCACTTTTATCACGGTTATTGTCAAAAAATCGCAATTTTCGCTCAATTTCAGAATCGGACAAGAAACAAGGGAGGGAGGACAAAAAGCGAGGAGGACAGGACAACTTAACATCGTAATTATGTGGAGAGAGGAAGGATGACGATGTGACAATCACAGACATTCTCGTTGAGAACAACGAAGCCAAAAGATGACACTATTTCTGGACGGTTGGAGGCGATCCCAGAATCTGTTCGTCAGCATCAGCAATCATCGCATTCCCAACATCCGAGGAGAGTTCGCAGAAATAAGTTGGAGTCATTCGAGAGAGATGGCTTCGACGCATCATTTGAGATCTCACCAGCCAGTGAATTCTACATTCGATCCCAACATTTGTGAGATGGAGCGACAGATTGGTGGAATATTGAAGCCAGACTTGGTGTTTTCTTCGAGAAACAAAAGCCCTTCGAGAGTGTCATCGAAGCCTTCTGAAAACAGAGCTTGCCTCATCCGTTTCCCAGATTGGGCAACTTCTGGACCTTCAGTCTTCCATTCTAGAAGCGATTGATCGAAGGTAAAGAGAATATTCCAGAGAGCATCATCATTTTCTACAAATCGGAGACCACTTGAGAATGCCAACACAATCGGAGATGCGAGAACAAATTCCAATGTTGGACGATGATATGGGCAGAATCGAAGGAGTGTGAACAATAGAAGCATGAAAGAGTTGAGCAACTCTCCAGAGATGATGACGCGATTTGAGATCAGAAAAGTCAGAAACTGTGACGATGGAATCACGACATTCTGAAAGATCATTTCATAATGGTTGAATGCATCGATTGCAGCAGTGGTGCTAAAGTTCCTGACGGAAGGCGAGGTTGCGAGGTTGAAGAAATTGAAGATGATTGCCAGAAGACTCACGATGATCGTTTCATTTCCAGAAATTGGGAGTTTGTGAGGTTGGACAATTGCTAAGACATTCGTGATGAGATCAGATTCCGCGAGACGATATCGAATTTCCTTCGACAAAAAGTAAAGTGTTTTGTTGATGAATGACAACGCTGCTCCAATCACTGTTGAGTGAGGAGATGACAAAAGAGTGACAATGCTCTCTATAAAGCCAGAAGGTGATCCGTCTGAAGAGGGCACGAGTTCAGTCACAAGTTGATCTGCATAGGTCGCTTGGAACCACATCGGTTCGATATTCTGCAAAAATCGGGCAGCTCTGTCTTGAAGAGTTTCGCCAAATTGATATTCAGCTTTCACGAGGGCAACAAGGGAATTGTAAATGGCTGATTTCTCCTGAAACGACAATTCTGAGTTCGGAGCGAAATTCAGAAATGGTTCTTGCAATGAGTCCACAGTCGAATGCGAATCCGGTGAATGATTCAGACAGGCATCAATTTTTGTGGCTAAAGCAACACATGTTTCGTTCATGGAAAAGAGAGGATGATCCTCCAACTGTTCTGGTCCACACAGACAGAAAAGACCCCAATAAACGAATTGCATTTATCCGATTCGGGACTTTTGGAGAAATGGAAGAAGGATTGAGGATAGTGCCAAGTCTTCATCTTTATGGAATGGCCCAAACAGCTCGAATGAAGAAGCCGCCATCAGCTGAAGCTCAAAAGGCAGAAGAACTCCCTCGGACCTGCTATGAAGTGATGATCGATCAATTGACAGCCTTGGAAACTAAAGAAAGCTTGGAACAACTTCTCCAGTCAATTGCAACGATCTCAGTGACAATATCGGTAGACCGACGAGACGGAACGAAAAGGTTGGGTTTGTTCGAGTTGCAGATAAGGAGTCCTGCGAAGAGATTCAGAAGATTGTGGATGGGGCGTTCAGGAGTGGCCGACCGATGCGCTCCAAATACAACGGCGCCAAGAGCGCCCCTCCCGCCAGGACCCCCACCACTCCCGCTCAAATGCAGAGCCCCCATTTTACCTTCAGACCAGCGCTCAGAATCCAGAACCTGCCCCCAAACGTGACGCAGGCTGAGATTCTGTCGCACTTCGACCAGAAAGGAGTATCGAACATCAGAATACATGAATCTGCGGGATCTGTGGGAAAATACGCGACGGTGTGGTTCAACACGTTTGTTGCGCAGGAACAGGCATTCTCGTCAGTTCGGATGCGAATAGGCGGTTTGCGGCAGACAATTGAGCGGCCTTTGCCAACAACATTCAAAATCACGAACTGCCCGAAGGGGATGGACCAGACAGTGCTAAGGACGCACTTCAGTCCGCTGCGGATTGCCAAAATTGAAGTGGAAAAGAATCGCACGTCTGCGTTGTTGGAAGTGCTCCACATTACCTTCGAAACAGCTGAAGACATGAAGAAAGGAGTCGAGCGAGTCCAGTCGCTTCGTTTTGGGAATACTTTCGCTCAAATTGTTCCGTCCTTCACTTCACCGCAAAAGGGAACAGCACACGTGGAGCGCCGAAACAACAGCCTCCACGCCCAGAAGCACTAACAACTCCCCTTCTGGATGCTCCCCAACTTAGCCCTCCTCTCATTCACCAACCTCCGCAAATTGACACCCGTCCTCGAATTGTGTTTGCTCCCCCGCCGCCTGCTGTGCCCGTCGGAGGAACCCAATAAGGGCGGGATTGAATGACAAAGACACAAAACGATAAATTGAAGAACACTAAAAACACTGGAACTGTCAAACACCTGAAAATCACAACGTAATTTTTTCGTTTGACAGACAATTTTGTTTCATTCGTTCATGCTAGTTGGCTAAATCGATCCTTTTCTCAAAACACACTGCAATGAAATTTACCCAATTTTCCCTCAGATGACGGAATCTTTTCAATAGAGTAAAGGGCCCTGATCATGACTCAGAGTTCTTCCTCCAGTCCAAGTTCTGTTCATCCAATGGACCAAAGGTGCCCCCAACCCAGTCCTGCTCCCAGCGATTTCTCTCTCGATGACCTTCTCCAATTGAAGGAGAAACTCAAAGGATATGATCCCGAAAACGGAAATAGAAATGAACAGTTGGATGAGGATAAAAAGCGGTTGGATGAGATGTTCCAACGACTAGAGCAAGACAAAGCTAAACATGATCAGATCTTCAAGGAATTGGATGAGAGAAACAAGCAATTGGATGAGAAAATCAAGCAAGAACGGCGAGATACCGCCAATAAAGTCATCATCGTTTCTCAATCTTACACAGTCAACAAGCTCATACTGCTCTTGCGAGAATTCTCCCCAAACTTCGAAGATCATCTCAAGAAACCAATCAAAGATTATCGATTCCTCCAGGATGGCCATATCTTTTCACCAAGAATTGGCTGAAGAATCATTCTAAAATCCTGTCAACACCCATCCTCTTCCGTCCCATCTCCAACATCATCCTCCATTCTCTGCTGAACTACATTCTCAGACACTACCCCGCCAAGCAACCCTCTACCCATCTAGGAGCAGTTTTCTTTATCACTGGAGACCAAGGGGTCGGAAAAACATCGCTGATGCTGGTCCTGATGAGTGCACTGTCCGAACTTGGTGTCCCTTATTTCTATAAGAAAGGCTCGGAGACCGACTTTCACACGCTTTATAGGGGGTGTACTAATTATGTCCCCTCAGGTTTTCTACATATACAGTGAGTGAAGATGGAAAACAAGACCAGGCAGGAGCTTACACCGAGCCAGCGGACAGACTAAAGTTCGAATTTTACTTCAATATTGCTTTATTCACGAAAATCTATCTTTTTCATGTCTCCTCCTGCTTTGTTTTCACAGATTCACTCATTGATTGATGAAAAGAATGAGAGAACTGGTTTAATGAGATGACTTCAGCATGAATTCTCGAACTTTGTGTGAATATCATCTTGGTTGGAGAGAACCGGAGGATCCTTGACAATCATGACAGGACAACATGACAGATGTCTATCGTCCAATACATTCTAAAAAGTGAGGTTAAAACAAGGAAAGTTTGTCATTCTTCATCAGAGAGTCGATTCAAATCTGATCTCGTTCACTTTCCAGAGTGATTCTCACAAGACTTCGATTCTGATAGTACTGTGTTGAAGTTTAAAGAATGAGATGGAATTTCTGGAAAAACGTGAAACTTCACACGTTTCCTCAAATGTAACTTTTTGCATTCTTGGTTAGAGTTTTGCCGTGTGAAATCAAAAAGAGTGCCAGAGACTGCGATCAAAGGTCCTTTTCTTCTAATTCATAACTTCACCTATTTTTAAAGAGGATAAAATAGGTGATTCATAGAGTCAAATGAGTTGAACAAACATTCGAGTGATGTCAGAACGAAATCCACTGTTTCGACCAGATCAGCGAATCTATCTGACTTTTTTGCATGTTTAGAGCAAAAATCAAGAGAAAAAGGTGATAATCACTCCAATTAGAAGTTTGACACAGTTATCGTTTCACATAGAATGAAAAATCAGTGAATCATTTTGAGATTTGTGCGATTTGAGTGACTTAATGAATACGATATTGAAAATCTTTGCTTAAAATATGAATTGACTCAGTGTAAGACTCTTGACAAAAATTAACTCAATTGACCTGGTCGACAGTGAGAAAACTCGAGGGGACATACTTAGTAAACCCCCTATACTCCCCCAAGGTCGATAAGCATGGACATGTGGAGTTTACGACAAGCTTTGACCCAAGTGCGGATAATCCCTTCTTAGTCCAAATTTACGATGATTCCCCCCTCCCGAAGACCTCCTATACCACATTCTCTATCTCATCTTCACCTCTCCTGATCAGAAGCGACTCCAGCCTCCAAAGCTGAGACGGGGACAACTCTGCTACACTTTTCGTCTCCCGACGTTTTCGCTCGCCGAGAATGCCGTCGAGATGGTGGGCTGCACTCCCACCGTCCCCTTTGCTCTGCTCTCGCCGGAGGACATGGAGCTTCACACCGAAGAGCAGGAAATGCTCGTCTCCATCGAGCGAGGAAAAGAGAGGAGAGCAAGACAATTGCCATTCGAAAGTGAAGCCCACACCATCACTCCGGAGCAGCAATCCGCGAAAGACTTTCTGAAAGCGATGGCAAACAGCACACTTCCATTGACTTCCAACTTCGGATTATTTGTGACGAACCTCGTCGCTCGCCTTTGCTCCAACGCCGATCTGACAGAAGAACAATACGATGCCATCAGCCAGTTCCTGATCGGTGTGACAGTTGAACACGATTGGTCCGCCATCGTCACACCGCTGACAACTGCAATCACACCATTCTTCACTCATATGCAAGACACAACAGACTCGATTGTGACTCACTTTAGAGAGTGTGTCGGGCATCAGACATCCATCGATCCGTTCTTCTTGTCGTTGTATCGAACTGTCCTGGACTCTCGGGGACTGCCGAATGAAAAACGCTTCAACATGATTCTTGACAAGTGGATCAGTCACCTCGATGTTCATCCACGAGAACACGACACAAAAGCGACGATTGTGAAAGACTTGCTCATCCAGCTCATGCTCTCTGATTGGAACAAGCAGGAGACGGTTTCCGAGACGTGTCAGGAAGAGGGGAGCGATGGGGAAGAACGTCGTTTGGAAATCGAAAAGAAGAAAACGGACGCGCTTTTCAATTTCATTCTCACTCACATCCAACCACATCATGATGTCAAACGTCGAGTTGACAGGATTTCCGCGACAATCACAGAAACGATCCTGACTGATCAGCCTGCCTCTTCTGTCCCACCTCCGTCTGAAGACTCATTCGCTTCGCAGCTGAGGAGTCTGAAGGAACACTTCAACGAAGCAGCCAAGCCCAATCTCGACGCTCGCCTGAGCTTGTTGAAGGAGGTGGAGATGATCAGACGATTGCCTGACCGGGATGACCCAGAATTAAGGAACACCCTTCTGGACACTCTCATTGACGTCCTGACCACTCCTCCTTCGTACGATTCCAGCCAACTCGTTCTGCAGTCGCTCTTCGTCTTCCCAGAGGAAGCCAATCTCATGGACATAGATCTGTCACGCGCCCTCTCCTCTCTTCTCAAAGAATCGAACAAGATGGAATCAGACAAAGCACAGCTGCTGTTCATCGTGGAAGAACTGGTGAAGCATCTCCGATTCACCGAAGCGAAGCGATTATATTCGAACTGGAAGCAACCTCCTTTTGATTCAGACAAAGAAAGCTTGCACGGATCGCGTGTGATCTTCTGACAACGATTGTGGATGCCAAAAACAAAACAGCGGATGACAGACTTCAGGCAGTGAAACAGGGGATCAGCGATGTTCGAGATCGTCTGTGGTTCATGATTCTAATGGATAACTTCGTCGACATCGCTCGAAACATGAATATTCTTGTGTCTCCTCATTCGATCCTGAAGGGTCTGTCCGAACGAGCAGAAAGACCAAAGCTGAGATGGAATCCAGAACACAAAGAAGTGTTTTGCAGAAATTTGAGAGGCGCTGCGTTGAGTGAATGGGTCGAAACAGCAACTGAGATGCTCGTTGAGCTGATTGACACACCAGAGACCGATTGTGTGAAAGATGACGAGGACTCAACGACGAAGCAGATACAACTCGAAGAAAGGGTGGTGGACACAGTGAGATCATTCGTTCTGAGCAATGTGAATGAAGTCATCAACACATTCAACGAGAATCACAAACACTCGGAGAGTTCAGTTGACACTTCGAAATGGCTGGCTGTTGTTCGATCGATGATGAACACGATTTTGTTCCTGATTGACGCCGGAATGTCTCGACACGAAATCATGACTCGCTGCGATGGACTCGGGGATCTGTTGGAAGCTGTCTACGATGCACACAAGACTCATTTGCAGAGAGTAGCTGAATACTCACTCCATCGTGCTGATCATGATGACGATGAGGTTGACGCCGATTATGTGAATGACTTGAACATCCTCTCAACTCAATTCGATCCACCTGAGTCTGAAGCACCCGACGGACTGATCAGTGAAGCGACAAAGCCAGACTTCGATGCAGAGGCCCTGAGAACCCTTCGACTCCCTCGAACACTCCAGATCAAAGAAGAATCCCAACATCGTCTTGAACGAATGTCGATTTCTCTCTTCGCTCGGAACCTGCTCTGGTTCCTCGAAGTGGAGGAAGACCTTCCTTTCGACGATGAAATCTACGTCGCACAGTTCTTGAGTGAATACCTCCACTTCCAGAATCCAGATGATGTTGTTCATCGTTCATTTGTGGACTTCATGAACGCGACATGTCTGCTCTCTCAGCAGAACTTTGGGCTGGAACGGGAAGTGTTTTTGAAGAGACTGACGAACAAGGAAGCTGCGTTGGAGAGCGGGACTCGCACACTGGAGATGATGAGGCAGTCACCCTCTCTTCCCTCACCGATGTCTCAACAGTTCAAGTCTTTCACATCTCCATACCCATTCAAACAACTGGAGACACCGCAGTGTGGAGTTTGTCTTCTGCTGTGGGCTTCAACAGAACTCCTGCTCCGAGCGGCACGTGGTGCAGTGTCGGCCCAAACTGAAGCGGATAAATCTATCAGTTGTCTGAACGTGGCTCGTACATCGATTTTCGGGCCATCACCTCGCTGGCTGACATCGACAGACACTCAAACGAATTGGGGACTGGGATTGTTCTGGGATGGAGTTCGGGGAAGCGAAGAATACTATGTTTATTGGAATCCAAATGGATCGTCCCACAGCCGACTGATGGGATTTGACACCGAAGACGTCTTGTTCGAAGACACTTTTGACGCCGCTTGGGACGACTTGACTGCACCAGCTCCAGTTCTCCCAACTTCCACGAAAGACGAAACGCAACCCACGCCTCTGAATGCAGTCTATTCTCTGATGACACGGAAGACCGCAATCGCCATCGACAAGATGACACCACAAATCTCATTTTTGTCTGTGTCACCCTTCGTGGAGCAACTTATGCAGTCGGAATTGATCTCGGCCATCGCAAGGCTGACGGACCAAGATGTCTACGACTGCTTCCGTAAGGAACAAACAGCAAAAAACCTCGACTTACCGAAGTGTCTGGAAGGGCCTCTTGTTAGCATTTCGTTCCTTCTAAACTTTCCTACCCCGATCAGTGTCAGTACGACAGACTCGTCCTTTCACCATGAATGTGTGCAGAAAGACGGATGCAGGAAACGGTGGAGATTCTCACCAGTGCTTGAAACAAAAACCACGATTGTCGCGTCGATGCCAATGCTCACGTTGCCCAATCTCTCAAACAAAAGTGTTCCCGGCACAAAATTTCCAAAGATCCTCACTCAAACGGAGCGAGGAACGACAGACTTCTATTCGAAAGATCATCAGGATTTGGACGGATCATTTGCGGGGATTGACTCACTGATAGTGTCGAGAGGGAGTGATGAAACAAGCGAAACGATCTTCATGCCGATTCAAGCGACACACTCGATATCTCGCTCAGAGATGGAAGATTGGATCGTGCACATCCAACAACTGCTGTTCCAAGTGATGTGTCATTTGGAGCCGTCGGAAAGCATTGTGGCGTTGTTCAATTCGCCAACAAGACCGAAATCCCAATACTGTCGAACCGAAGAGAGGGAAAAGCCACTCCCTTCACAGACAGGACTTCTGGGCTTCCACATGGTGTCGTCTCTCCTGAAGTTTGAAGACAACATTCTGACACACATGCCGAGCATTCTCCGCCATCGTGACAATCCAATTGTGACGACACGAACCGAACCACACTCCGCGATGTCCACACAAGTCATCACCGAGAATCTCCTCGCGAATCTCCCGCCATATCCGACATTCTCGACGGAATCCAATCCGTGGAAGACAGAACTGCCCCAAGTACTCAACCCCAACGATCCAAACTTCATTCTCCCCTTCCGATGGAGACCACTCCGCACCCTCTTTTGTCAACCGTCGGCGAAGGCTATGCTCGATGGAATAGTTCACAGAACGATCCAGGAACTGCATCGAGTCGGAATCGGTCCTGATGACCTGGGTGAGTCGGAGCCCGAGATAATTGAGGCATTCTCAAGCTTCCTGCTCTCCACGTCAATCTCGTGTCGAAGAAACGAAATCCTCCTTTCCAATCCAACCTCCACCACTGAGACAGATGACGCCAACTTTGTTGAGCTTGTTCAATCGATTGTTGGACCAAACGACTCTCAATCGATGATTGTCATTCTCACATCGCTCAGAGACATCACACCAACAATCACAGCTTCCCTCCGTGATGAGCGACTCCGAATGTTGGACAAGCTGTGCAGACATCCTTGCATCGAAGCAAGACTGCACACCGTTCACCGTGTCATGACGACATTTGCGATGAAGCGAATCAGGACTCCAGCACAGGAATCACTCTCCGTGATTCAGAGCAAGAGGGATGGTGGAGAGTTCCGAGTTCCAGCAAGAAGCAATCTTTCAGGGATTCTACACTGTGGAACTGTTCTTCTGGACAACATCTCTCCACTCTCTCCCACTCCCTCCGAACCACCTCCCTGTTCCAGAACACTGCGAATCCCCCTGCATTCGTTCATTCTGGCGAAGTATGGTTTCTCCGATTCAATTCCTGCTCTCTGCGAGTTCAAGCAGGGTCAATTGAGAAAGGAAGTGACGAATGTGGTTCCAGCACCACTCAATCAATGGCACCCGCATCGAGTTGTGATTGATCCATTGCTCTTCCCTCACCACCTTTCACAAGCGGAGTCATTGTCGTTGTTCACCTCTTTCATTCATCGCCTGTTCGACAATCCTTTCATTCCTGTCACAACATCTCTCTCGACGGAGTCTCCTGATTATCGTCATGACGGCCCGTTCCTTCTCTCTCAAATTCGGAAGATCGAAAACATCCTCAGCTCAATCGATCTCGAGGAGAATACAGCAATGCAGGCTCTTATTGCCCAACTGGCGGCCATTGAACAGCCAGAACAAGCGTTTACCGTTTTCTCGCTCCTCCCCACCATCCAGCTGTCTCTCAGGCGAGATCCCCTCCCACCAGAACAGCCACCTCCCGACACTGACACCCAACGACCAGGACCGTCCTCTCACCAACGAAAACCACTCTCATCTGACCAAATGAAGGAACTGCTTTCTGCCGTCAAATCAATCGAGGCTGCAAGACAACAGCCGACACTCGTGTTTGTGAAATCTGGGAGTGATTTCTTCGCTTCGACGGACACATCTTCCAGGGATGTTGTGGACACGACGACAGAAACTCGTCCATTCCCGATTCCGTTCAGCACAACATTCAAAGAAATGGATCTGCGAGAAGAATTAACAAAATCTACACGCCTTTGACAAGTCTTCTGCCAAAGCACTTCCCGAAAGGGCGTCCATCACTCGTCCATGTTGACAATGACGGAAAACAGGAACTTCGGAAGACTTCATCTTCGAAGAAAGAATCAGAAGACAGAGCTCAAGCAATTGTGGACTCGGCGATTCTGAGAATGGGAGCGACATCGAGGACGCCTCTCTTCGTGTTTGTTGTTGACGAGGATCTCGCTGACCACGAGAGTCTGCCCATGTCACTGGGTTCGACAGATGGCAGCGTCTGTTGTGGCATGATGCAGCAAAGAAGCCTTGCCGATGTTCTGTGGATCCTGTTCCTGACTCGGATCTCGCGTGAAGTGATGGCTCTCCCACTCAACACTTCACTCGACTCCTCTGACTTCGAATCCTCTGCCGTTCCATTCTTCGCAAATGCTATCATCAAAACAGGGCTCATTGCACTCGAATCTTACGAACACCTCCCGCACTGGTGTGACATGTACATTCCATCACTTCCCGATGCCCTCGTCCCTCTTAAATCTACGCCACACCTCAAAACCACTGTCACGCTTTCATCAGTCGGTCTTGAGCTCCTCGTCTTGGCATATCCGAAACTGACTGCGTATCCTCACATCCTTCATCTGACACATCTTTTGATGCTCTGCCCATCTCGTCGAGTGGGCGAGTCACGATGGATCTGCTCATCCATCACCCATCGCCCACAATCGGACTCATCGCTCTCCCTCACTATTTCGAGCTTTTACGTTCGAAAACAGAAAACGCCAAACTGGAAGATGCGATCAGGAATCATGGATTCACTCCAGAAAAGGTGAGCACGAGCATGTTGCATGCATTCTACCTCATCATCGAACATGGGGACCCACACCCACTCGTGAAACAGCTGTCCGAAGTGATTGATCACATTCTGGAACAGACTGAACACTCGTTCTTCGAGAAAGCACACGAGGAAACACTTGAAGCACTCCGACAACGGGTTGAGGAGCTCATCGACGCACATCCACAAGACACGAACCGTTTGCATACTCTTGGAATTGTCTCTGAATGGATCATTTGGTATTTGAAGGAACTCCATCAAGCACCTGAGATCCGATCGTGCCTCAACACAGAAATTCTCAAACCAGGACAGTCTTCCGGCAAATTGAAACGACTCTCATCTGACCCAATGAAGGAAGTGGCTGCTGCTCCAGATAAATCACCCAAACCCGCTCCAGATCCAGACACTGAACTCATTCAATCACGTCTCAATGCACTCATTGCTGTTCAATCATCCCCACCAAAAGCGAGACAGCCAATATGATTCCCGAAGTCGGTCTTGAGCTTCTCGTCTTGGCTTATCCGCACTTGACAGACGAGAGACTTTACCTTCCTCTTACCCATCTTTTGATGGTATGCCCGTCTCGCCAAAGACGAGTCACGATTGGATCAGCTCATCCATAGCCCATCGCCCACAATCGGACTCATCGCTCTCACTCACTATTTCGAGCTTTTGCATTCGAAAATGCAAAACACCACACTCGACGATGCGATCAGGAATCATGGCTTCACACCTGTCAAAGTTGGCACGACCATGTTGCATACATTCTCTCTCATCATCGAACATAAACCTGAAGAAAAATCAAACGTCGAGGAAGACGCAAAATCATCACCAGTGATGCAGCTTTATAGTTCCCCGACCAAGCCGGACTTGTTCATCAAGTCGGACAACGGGTAGGTATGTCAAGGATACCTCCTTATTTGACTGTAAAGTTGATTGATAATCGCTTTACGGCTTCAACAAAGAGTTTGAGAACGATCAGACCATTCATTGTATTTGTTCACTTCCCTCATCCATTTTTGCTATTCTCACACAATAGCCAATCGAGCAAAGAGGTGAAGTGATTAAATAACATTTGGAACTATTTAGATGTATGTTCAGTTCATCCCCCCATCGAGGATGAGAATGGATCCATCGAAGAAGAAGTTGACGACGGAGAGTTTTGTGGGTGCCAATTGATTGTTTTCAGCCTCTCGCAACCAATTGAAGCGGATTCAGACGACTTGTATCATTTTTGCTTGGAATGGAGAATGTGAATGAGATTCTGTTTGCCTCATCTCGGATCTACTGTGAAAAAGTGAGGAAACCTTAAAATTGCAATCATAAGGCAGTTTGAGGAACACACCATCATTCCAAGATCCAAGTAGTTGGGATGAATGCCATTGGAGATCTTGTTGAGCATGCCATTCCGGAAGTGAACAGATTCCATCTTATTGAGAGGAATGAGAGATACAAACATCCAAAGACCTTTATCCTGCAGAAAGGTCGTCGGATGCGTGATTCTTGCGGGTCGGAGAAGACCTTCGTAGAATGAAAACAAGAACATTTTCAACCTCAAAATTGGTCTGTCAAGGTGCACATTATGAATATAGCGTGGAGACACATCACTAACATCAATGCTGATGTGAGTTTAGACCTCCGAGAACTGTGATGCATGTCCATTCAGGTTCGGATTTGAAAAAGCACCCATTGATCGTGTCTTTCTTCTCAGAAATACCAATTTTTACTCAACACTCGCATATCGAAATGAAGAAATTATCATGCAACTAGAAAGTATTGTTGTCCTACCTGATGAACAAGTCCGGCCTAATCGGAGGACTATTACGACATTATCTTTTCAATCGTCAACACCAAGGACAAAACCGGTTACACGATCTTCGAGACAGCACACGAAGAAACGCTTGATGCACTTAAACTTCGGATTGATGAGATCATCAAAGAACTACATATCACAGCCTCCCGACGGGCTCAGTCGGGCATACTGGATCGACAAAGCATGAATCGCCTGAACATTGTGACACCCATCCATAATACGCTGTATTCACGCTTCAGGTCACAACGTCAAACCCCTGCCTAACACTGTCGCCCCAACCAGGACCATCTTCAGGCAACTTGAAACAACTCTCATCTCACCAAATGAAGGAACTGGTTGCTACCATTGAATCAATCGAGACAGCACGACAACAGCCGACACTCGTGTTTGCCAGGGCTGTCTATCAACTTCTCATTTCCACTTCACACAGGGGTTGTGTCAAAACACGTAACTCCTGGTTTCTCGGTTCATTTCGCATGTATTGAGTTATCACCATCATTTTTGTGACCAACGTTCAGGGAACCCCTCATCTGTAATCAAGAATAATCAATCAGTGGGAACAATCACACGATTAAGACTTGTTTTCATCTATTCTTTTCTTTTTTTTGGATGACCCTTTATTTCCAGCTTGGATTCAACCCTATCAATCAAAAGATGATTGTAATGAAAGAAAAATAAGCATCATATCTCCCTCAACTTTGAGCACCTCTGATTCAATTGGCCTGTTCATTCGATGAAGGAAATAGGACCCATTCTTTCAAAAGGATTCTGACTTTGCGAAGCAGAACCATCCTGTCTGAACATTGTGAACCAAAAACATATCTCCATCAACATAAGAAGTTGTCGCTGAATCATCCAATATTCATCATCATTCGAATCAATTCAGCTGTTCCGTTCTGAACTGTTTGAATGAGGCCCAACGAACAAATTTCAATCCTTGGTTTTCCGACAGATGAGACTTAGATCATTTTTATCAATACCTCAGCCTATTTTTCTCTAAAAAAAGATTCCAATCCTGTTCCATGCAAGTGTTTATCAGAAAGTAGCGAAAGCTTTCAATATATCAATCGGTAAGCTTAGTTCCTTTTGCCATCGAATCATGTTCATCTCTTCACAACTTAAGGGTTCACACACTCTCGATCACTTCCTCATTGTCGTTCGAGAATCGTTCAGATTGAGATGATCACGTTTCTCGCGCTGTTCCAGATCATTCGCTCAACGGATGCTGTTTGCAGGGATTTCAACAGCATTTTGCTGAGAACTCGTCGGGAAAGTCGAATAGCTGGAACACTGACGAAAGGGCGATTCAGTTCGAATCAGGATGGTTTTGGACGGAATCATTCCCGATTGTGTCGACGCGGATGGAGTTGCGTGGAGAAATGACTCGACTCTCTGGGCCTTTGGAATTTGGACAATCATTGATTGGAGATGTTTCTGCAAATGGAGTTGATTCATCGGAAGTTGGGAAGGAAGGGACGAAGTCCTTGTTGGAAGTGTGGAACAGCACACTGTGGATGAGATCGTGGATTCTGGATGTGGAAGAGTCGGGATGGTCGGCGTGTGTGGTTTCATCGTCAGACTTGAGGATTGAGGGAAGCGAGATCCAGATTATGCAAAGCTCTCATAGTCCCCTCATCAGGCCGTACATGTTCATCAGGCCGTACAACAACGATTTCTTGCTAATTTATATTTTTTCATTTCATTACTCGAGTTATTGGTATGATGTGACTTTTTGATGATTTATTTGGATCAATGGGTTCATTTTCAAATCAAATGCTGAATGCACAAACATCGACAATCTCAGAGTTTGTTTGGCGCATCAACATTGAGTTTCAAGACCTCCCTCCCCGCTAATTCAACAGATGTGTCCTTGTATGTCTGAAATTCAGCTCTCCTTCCATGTTCTCCTCTGTGAAGCTTTTACCTTGAATATGCCGTTTCTCATCCATTTCTCTCATATTTTAAACTTTTTGATCCAATCTTGATTTCTAGCTGGTCCATCAATACGGAACAAGTTGCTTCCAATCATCAGTTCACAACCCATCTTTCAAACCTCTTCATGTCTCTGATCCAACCCCTCCCGACATGGTTCCGACGTCAATCCACCGCACACCCTCACCTTTTCATCCACTCCATCGAGACTTCGTAGGATGGACGTGCAAAACGTCGACTTCCTTGTGCTTCGGATCTGGAGGCTCTGTGGAAGGACTCGATCTTGTCGCCCTTGAATCCAGATTCTGCTACTATTCCACCTCTAACCACGGACAACACGTTCGATCTCTGCGGCGGAGAGCACAGCGGGAAAATCGTTGGTCACTTGATCAAAATGTCACTCAACTCCCCACCCCAACATGCACACTCCTCTCCGAATCCATAGACGGTAATTTCACACCCTGTTTCAACCCTTCTGAAATTTATCTCATCTTAACTGGTATTTTGACGTCAATTTCTGTCTTTGGCTATCTTGTTTTTAAACTATCTTCTGGTTGATCCCTTTCCCAGTGTAACATTTCAAGATTTTATAGTTGGCTTCAATCTCAGTTTATTCACAAAGAGACATAAGAGGTGGAAAAAAAATGAATGGATTGATCGATGGATAACTTTGCGTAGAAGTGAAAATGTGTGGTTTGATATCTGTTTCATCACGTATGTGATTCGATAGTTCTTCTCTAGCCTTGGTACGACTTGATGAACAAGTCCGGCTTGATTTGGTAACTATCACAAATCGAAATCGAACGTAGTTCTTCCACTCGTGGACCTATTGCAAAACACACGTTGGAATGATGTTGGGATGGAACTGTCGAAAGATGGGAGGGGAGAGATCGAAACAGGTGAAAGGGTGTCGATCAATGGAGTTGGACTGTCAATGAAGAATCAGCACTTTGTGGTTGGAACTGGCCCTCTTTTCACATTCCACACTGTTACCATGTTGCCGCGTGGGATGTCGGTGGAAACGAGTCTGCTCGGAAGCACTCTTGTGAATGTTTCATCGTCGTACGGTTCATTGGGAAAGGACAAGATGTTCGGGAGTGAACTTACTCAATGAGTGGTTGGGAGTTGTTTGTCGTGTTGCTCGAACCACGACAGCGGGACAGGAATGATGTCTCCGAACTTGGGAGGGAGTTTGCTGTGTCTGAACACATCCTTCTCGTCCTGCATCCGCGAACAAAACGAAGACAAAGAATTCTCCTTCGAAAACCGAACACAAACTCACATTGGTCGTCTGAACAACGTGACTTCGGATGTCACTTCTGTGTCCTTCACACTCTGCGCATTCAACGAGATGACAGTCTCCTCCAGCACTTGGCAAGGCGGAGGGGCAATCAGCCTGATCTTCGCGTCATCGTCTCTCGCAGTCAACACCTGCTTCTTCCACAAATGCACCTGCCCTGGTTACAATCCGAACGGTGGGGCAATCATCGTGGAAGGGACTCATCAGCCATTCTCCGTCTCAGACTCGTCTTTCACCGAATGTTCCGCCGGTCATTGGGCAGGAAGTATCATATCAAGTTGTACAACCTCCATGACACTTCACAGCTGCTTTTTCGAGCTGTCAAAGGCACACTCCTGCGGTGCTGTGGCACCTAGATATGGTGTCATCACAATGTCAAACTGTGCCTTCGTTGAATGCACATCGACGGATTTTTGCGGAGCGGTGGTCATTGAGACAGTCTTAACACTGTCTCTCTCATGCTTGCAGTTCAGACAGTGCTCATCAAGTCTCTACAAGAACAAGGGAAACGATCTCCATTTCTACGACAATTCATCATCTGAAATCACACCTGCCATGGTCCAGTTCTGCGACTCAACGTCGAGTGGACCAACTGTCTTTTCCATCCAGGTCAAGCAGTTGACACCATTCTTGTTCCGCACATCGATTCAACACCAACAATCAGGTCTGTGGATGTTTCGTCCGATGGAAAGGAGACCTACGTGAGAGTCGAGACTGAAGAAGCAATCAAAGGAACGATGGGAGTACTGCTGGATGGATCGAATGTTCCTCGTCTCGTCCATGTCGTGTTTGGAGATCCATCGATCGAGTCGACAGTCGGAACAATCATCGTTTCGTCCGGAGCAAAAGGGGTACTACCCAGCGCAACATACACTCCTCTCAAATCATCACTTGCTCTTTTCATCCCACCATCCGTTCGCTCTGCTGATGCCGCACTGAAAGATGTGAACTCTGCAGAGATTGTGTTGAGGGGAGTGAGTTTGGAGGAAGGGAATTATTTGATGGTGGTTGAAAAGGAAGAAACTGAATCGACCATTACACTGACTCACTCAGACTCAACAACTCTGATTGGAACAGCTTCTCTGTCTTCGTCGAACTCAGAAAATAGACTGGAATGGGGAACGGAATACAAAGTGAGGAGAGTGGTGTGGATCGATGAGGACGGAGGGACAGCGGAAGAAGTCCGACGCTTATATCCAATCACTTTCACCACTCCTGCTGAATCCACACCTCCCTTCTCGTCATTGACAGATGCTTCTGCACACATCATGAAGTCCGACGCACAAAACGCAGTCATCTTCCTTCACTTCGACCGAGAAGTGAGTGGATCGTACGACTTTGTTGTGGAGGAGAGGGGGAAGGATGTCTCTTTCACGGTTGTTGTAACTTCGCCAGCAACGACAGCTGAGACAGAGGAGTTTGTTGTGGTTGGTGACGACAGAATCCTCACGCACGACACGACATACACAATCA
The DNA here is from genome assembly GCA_033064195.1 of Blattamonas nauphoetae. Lineage (NCBI taxonomy): Eukaryota > Preaxostyla > Oxymonadida > Blattamonas > Blattamonas nauphoetae. The sequence continues at coordinate 11,865 of JARBJD010000233.1, read as the reverse complement.
AGTCAATCATCCCCACTCCTGGAAGTGAATCGACACCAGTTGTGATGCACGATCCAATCTCATTCCACATCCCGAAATCATCGTATGTGCCTCCGCAGGAACCAGAAGACCCGGAGGATCCAAAGAAGGCGATGTCACCAGAAACAAAGAAACTGCTGAGCTGGCTGATTCCTCTGATTGCCTCTCTCCTCGTTTTCTTCATCGTGGTCATTGTGATCCTGGTTCTGGCGAACCGCCGACGATCGAAAGCGAGCACTCCGAAAAATGAGATGGAAGAACAGCCAGACGAGAAACTCGACGAGAAGATTGTAGTTGAGGGATTCGCTGCGGTGAACACAAATGCAGCGATTCATGCCGAAGCAATCAGCCACTCCAACCAAAATGTTCTCTTCCGGAATGAAGGACGTGACGTTCTCCACTGATTGCGGCGTAAAGGTCTCGAACGCTCTCTCCGACACCAAAAACATGAAATGAGGGAAGATCTTGCTGGCTTCCAGTTTGTACAGATCCATCAGCAGCGAGAGCCATGTTGTCATCAGATTCGCTCCCGCTGGACTGATCCCACACATCTGTCCGATCGTCGACTTCAGGAAATGTACACCCAGCGAGTGGATCTGCTTGGTGTTGGAGTCCATACGAAAGAACAACAGAATTGAGTCGAAACAAGCGTGGTCCAAGACAAGCGGGAGGAGGTGGAAGGTGAAGAAGTGAAGACAGTCTTCGGAAGGAGAGGTGCTGTTCGTCGGACGCATTCCCTCTTCTTCATTTGGAGTTGGGGATTCGTTTGTCTGAAACACAAACTTCCCATTCTCCATCACAGCTGGTCCACTCTCGAACGGCTTGCTTTTCATTGGGTGGATGAAGAATCTGCCCCACAGGTTGCCATCGAACTTGTTCTGTTCTGAGCATCTGAACAACTCCATGTCGGGAAGGAAGACGTGGTGGATGTCACCAAAGCTGCTTGTGTCCACGGCACTTCGCGTCTGCGCTGGTGGAAATGAGATCGTGAAGAGTGGCGAGAGAGGGTCGTCTGTCCCAGCGATGACCACTTTCGAAAACTGCGCGCCGATTCGAACCAGCCGGTTGGACAGCTGTTTGAAGAGAGCGGCTTGACCAGGATCAGGATGGCCAGCATTTGAGCACGGTTCTTCCTCGCCGTCGAAGAAGCCAGGGTTCTGCTCCTTCAGGTCCCTCGTCCACTCTTCTTCGATGATCTTCCGTGCTTCGGGAGTGGCGTAGGCCATCGTGAAGTTGTGCGGATCGGCTTGTGGGCAGGTCAACACAAGAAGTGTGTGTGAGATGGACGGCTCAAAACACTCCCTCCCACAGCCAGCTTCTTCTCTCGTTCCAACTCTTCTTCAGCAAGCTTGGCACCTGGGAGTTCCAAATCCTGCACGTTTCGTGGAGTGAATCCGTAAGTTCGGATTGCGTGCTCAATCCGGGGAACGACATCGTCATGTTTCAGGTTCATGTTCGGAATGGAGTTCAGCAGATCGATCTGCTCGGCAAGGCTGAACTTCGGCATCACATACACCGCATACGGGAGCGGCTTCCGCTTCTTCAGAAACGCAACTTCTTTCCATCGAGTCCAATTCGGCGAGGACAGAAGGACATATTGCTCAGATGCTTTCATGTTGAAAGAGGACAACACGAGACTAGGGAAACAAGCAGAGCGATCAAAATAGGGAAAGAAACACACTCGTCCACAAAATGCCATGTTTTCTTTTCAAGAAAATTGCAAACCTTCCCGAAAGTTTTCATAAAGAGACGAAGGAAATGAGGGAAGTGGCTGATGCTCGGCACCTTCACTTCCCCCAATTTGATCGGTTCTCCCTGGAAGAGATTGTTAGCATATTGCAGACATCCATCACTTGGCACATTGATCTTGGTATCGTAGAGAAAGATGTTGTAGGTAAAAACTGTTGACTCGAGGTGAACAAGTCGCGGATGTTTGTTGGCAGGCGCAAAGCGAATTACTGAAGTTGAGGCACATTCTGTGGTGGAATCTGATGCATGTTCTGGTTGGGAAGCTGGTTGTGGGAGGGTGGTTTTGGAGTTGTCTCTTCACTCGTCTTTCGAACAAATTTCATTGGATATTCACTGGCAGACCATTGCTCCAAGACTCAGTGCCAGTGCGATCGCTGGAAATCGAAGCGTCGACTTCCCAACTCCAGGAGACCCTGTCACAATATGCACCATCGGAAATTGCTTCTGGCAAGTGCAGTTCCGTGCAAACATTTGAGCGTTAAACAGAATGTGGCTCAGGAGAGAGAACCACGAAGGTCTGAACAGAATGTCTTTGATTTTTCCTTCCAGATTCTCTTTTCCTTTTTGTGTCGAGAGTCTTCATCATAAACTTGGACTTATCCAGAGGCATGATTTCGTTGGGCCGCACATCGTAATTTGGGAACGTGGTTTGGCTCAAAGCCCCAAACGACGAGTCAATTGCCGTAAGCACGTTCCGTGCAATCTTTGGGAGGACACTTTTCAATTCAGCCTTACATTGAACATCTTGAAGCTTGAAGGTCTGCTGATAACGTTCAAAGCGAGGATCTCCATCAACTCCCGATGAGAAGCTAATCTTCAGCAATAAAGAGAGTAGTGGTGGAAAAGAGTATCACAAGTCGGTAAAAGACTCCCTAGGCACATTGAGTCGTGACTTTCGGTGAAATTCATTGGTTGGCCGTTGTTGAGCTTTGGGGACGAAACAGAATGCCACTTGACTGTCTGAGCATGTTCTGTCGTATATTGACACGCGAACCATTCACAAAATTGTCGTTTAGCATCCACAACTGTCAGCGATTTGTTCAAACTCATGAATAATTGGATGGGTGTTTTCGATCCTTGAACCGTCTCGAACAGCATAAACACCATGTTGTTGGCACTGTCTTGCTGTGTTTGTGCATCTAAGATATGTGTAGATGCTGAATAGTCCTGCATATCCAGTTATAAGAATTCCTGAGATGACAGCTGGATGGCACAATGATCACATCCATTTTTTGTCGGATGATTGATGCTAGTTGATGAATAGTTCGAGAAAAAGAATGTCACAGATAGTTGAGAATATTTCCTGTGAATTGAGAAAAAGAGCTAATACTAATGAAGAATCCTCCCTCCCCTTTCTTCTTCTTCCGTGACGTGATAATCCCTTTGTTGCTTTGTTGGAAGCTTAGATGCGGTTGGTGCCACAGTCAATGATTTCATCGAAAGAGACGTGACACAACAGGTGAGTATTTATGAAATGAGTGACGTGTCGTGATGTGGTGAAATGGTGACTCATTCCGGATTCAGAGCGGAGGAAAGCGTCAGTTCATCCAAATGCAACTGTCGTCAGCAAAAGTGTCGCAAAAGAGCGGAAGAGGAGATGCTGAGGGAATGTGAGATGCGAGACGATGAAATGGGAAGTGGTGAGATGCGATGTCAGCTGTGAGATGTGCTGTGATCAAGAGCGAGAGAGGCCTGAGCCTACGAGTGTTGTGAAGGACGAGAGAATGATGTGACAGAAAGAGAGTGAAATGAAAGAAAAGTTGTGTGAAGGTTGAAGAAGGAAACAAAGACAGAAAGTGGGGTGGATGATGAAAATGAAGAGAGGTGTGTGAATGAGGGGTGAGTGGTCGATGTGACGACGATTGTGGGAAACGACTTTGATAGACGATGAAACAAAGAAATGGTTGACGTGGAAGGAAGAAGAGAAAAAGAACGAAATGGGGAGTGAGAGAGAAAGGAGAAGAGTGACGTGTTCTCCATTCCAACGAAATCATGCAAAATGACGTGAGTTTGGAAAATAGTTGATAGTGAAGTGAGCATCTCTGAAACGGGTGCCAGAAATGCTGGTGGCGTGTCTGGTCTATCCCACTTGTGTTTTCATCTCATTCTTTGACTCTGCCATTCCTGATTCTGTTTTGTGTGACGAAAGGAAGTCTCCAACTTCTGAGAGTGTTGGTCGTTCATTTGGATTCACTGAGAGGCATCGCGTCAGCATTGAAATGAACTCGCCGTCATGAAAATTGGTCAGGTTTGGCGCAATCCCTGACCCAGACTGCTTCTGAGCAACAATCGCATCCACTTCTCCATACGGAACAAGACCAGTCTCGATTTCCCACAAGATCAGGCCAAGACTAAAACTGACGCATTCTGACCATCCACCTCACCACTTCCAGCTGCCACCTCGGGTGCTCGCCAGCGAAGACCATCCATCCCACACTTCTCTCCTTCCACTCCAACTGCGTGAGCGTTCCGTTCCTTCTGAGCCAGCAGCGCAGCTTGTTCAGCTTCAGTCGAGCTCATTTCAAGTTTTAGTGAAACATTCTCAGCTGAATCAAGAAGAATCCAGTGAGACGAAAGATGAGTCAGAACATCACTCTGTCCACGACGAGCAACAACCTGCTTCAATCCATTCACAATTTGAAGACCAATCGCTCGTTTCCCAATCTCTTTCTTCTGCGTGTGGATCACCGAATAAAGTGTGGTGTCCATCCGAGCGGTCGAGACTGCGAAATCTCCACTGCACTTCATCACCTCAACCAACTCGCCAAGCGCATCGTTTTGGGATGCCTGCTGAACTCCCTCTTCCGTCGGGAGGAGGCTGTCGTCTGGTCGGAAGTTGGAGTGGCTGATAGCTTCGGGAAAGATTGCTGCATTTGTGTGGTCTGGACCGACATGCTCGACTTCGACCTTCTCGTTGAGTACATCTTCTGTTTGTTCTTCCATCTCCTTCAACGATAGTACTGCTTTCGTCTTCCGCCGGTTCACCAAAACGAGGATCACAATGATCATGAGGAGAACAACGAGGAGAGACACGACGAGAGGAATTAGCCAGCTCAGCAGTTTCTGGACGGGAGACAGCGCTTTGGGGTCTTCCGGATCTTCAGGTTCTGGCTTTGGGTCTTCTGGGTCTGGCTTTGGGTCTTCCGGATCTGGTTTGGGATCTTCTGGATCTGGTTTGGGGTCTTCTGGTTCCTGTGGAGGCATATACGATGATTGTGGGATGTGGAATGTGATTGGATCGCGCATCACAACTGGTGTCGATTCACTTCCAGGAGTGGGAACGATTGACTTGATTGTGTATGTCGTGTCGTGTGTGAGGATTCTGTCGTCACCAACCACAACAAACTCTTCTGTTTCAGCTGTCTTTCCAGGAGACTCAACCACAACTGTGAATGCGACATCCTTCCCTCTCTCCTCCACAACGAAATCGTATGATCCACTTACTGGTGCGTTGAAGTGGAGGGTAATGAAGGCGTATTTCTGGTTTGAAAGAATGATGTGTGCAGATGCATCTGATATCAACGAGAAGGGAGGTGTTGGAGTGGTGAAGGAGAAGAAAGAAGAATTTGAAGCGAGGTTGAACACCCACGCTGCCTGCGGGAATGTGAGATCATTGGAGAGAGACGAAGATGAAGAGGGAACAATCGCAACAATCGACGTGATTGTGTATGTCGTCGAGAAATCCAGATTCAATGATGGAGACGGCGATTCCAATGTTCCCTTCCCATTCACAAACTCAATCTCTGTCTTCGATTTTGTCTTGTCACCTTCCTTTTGAATTGATATTTCATATTTCTGCGACGCAATCGGAATCGACACACTCACAACTAACTCCATTCTTCCTGATTCCGGATCCAGACTGACCACAGCTTTTTCAGTCAGCCGTGGCCCAATCTTGTTGAATTCGACATCAAACACTCGAACTATCGACTGCTCTGGAGTGTAGCGATTGGCAGTCATGTGCATTCCGATGTTGTCTGTGGCACATGTCGTGAAGCAGTCAATAATCGAGATTGATGGTGTCGTGTCGCAATATTGAATGTCCAGATACACATCAGCAAAACCAGTTTGGTCAAGAGGGGGATAGTCGTAGAAGTAATATGTAAAATTGTGTCCATCCGAATTGTTGACGAATGCGACTCGTGTGAGTGAGACAGATATCGGTGTATCATCACGCGCTCTAAAACAGACTGCCCCAGCAACTTCTGAATAACAACCCTCCACGAGACAATCAGAGACGACACTAGATCCATCGGAAAGAACATGAAAAGCGCCACCAGGACCATCCAGTGCTGAACAGTTGACGAATGAGCAGCTCTGCACAGTCAGCGTGGAATCGTAAACGGAACCAAAAAAGCCTCCGGCAGACTCATCATCTTCGATTGATGTGCATCGGAGAAAGCGGCAGTCGGTCAAGTTCAGATCACGTTGTGAAAAAAAAGTCATTTCATGGCCACCACGAGTGTCAGACCAACAATCAGTGAAAGTGAGTTCTTTGATTTCTGTTTTCGTTTGAGAAATGGAGAAATATAAACCGCTTACACCTCCGGCATCGCTAGATGGGTAACACTTATTGAAGAGACAGTTGGAGAAAAGGATGTCTGCAGAGACATAAGCAATCATCGCACTCGCTTGATGTGTTGCGTTGCAAGACTCGAAGATGAGATTTGTGATGGTTGAACGACCACTTTGATGGTCGAGTCGGAGGAACAGTCCTCCGGTATCGATATTACCGTCTTCATTATCCCCGCACCTTTCAAAATGCAGTCGTCAATCGTGGCCGAGGCGGAGAGGGAAAGGTACATCGTACCAGCAACTTGGCATGCTGTGTTGTTTGTGAAGTTTGAGTGTTCAACGGTGACTGGCTGGTATGGTTTCTTGTACTCGTGAACGATGCAGACAGCTCCCCGTAGTCTGTTTCGTGAGATTGAGCTTCAGATTCATAGTCGAAGCGGTGGTTGAGGAAGGAGCAGGAGGAGATGGTGACGGTGCCTGGATAGAAGGACAATGTGATTGGGCGGGTAGTTACGGTGTAGTGGTCTCCAGGGAAGATGCAGTGCGTGAAGGTGGCAAAGGTGTCTTTGAGATCGCTGGGAGCGGACGTGTAGACGAAGCGATATTCGGTGCCATCATCCACAAATTCTGGGTTAGTGCCATCAGGAGAGTGACGGAGGGTTCTGGATTGGGAGTGGGGGAGGAGAGGAGGGAGGAGAAGGAAGAATTCGAGCACAAAACGGATCCTCCATTGTTCACATCGCGAATCGTCGATCCTGATAAATGCGAACTTGTCAACGATACAACACATCCCAACATCTTCTGAGACAGATGCGACAGCTGTGGCTGGTGCGAAGACCCTATCGAACTCAAGTTCACAAATAGGCAGCCAATCAGCGACGATGAGATCATTCCAACTTCTTCTTCATGTCGTCGAGGTTTTGTGTCAGTGAGAGGCCAACCCCGTCTTTTCCCACCATCCTCCAAGAGTCAAACGAACATCCAACAATCGACACTGAAATCGACCCTCCAAGGTCCGGAAATGCTGGTGTTTCTACAATGCCACACATCTCCCCAACATCATTCCACATCCAGCTGTTCTTAATCACAACTGACGATTCCGTTCCTGACTTCTCAAATGTTGATGGAGAAATCACTATCGCACTGGTCCATGGTGAGGTTTCAATTCTGCTTTCAGATATCGTCAGCATGCTGCTTGAAACTTCTGCCAGTCTGGATGACGATGCTTCGTTTTTCAGCATTCTTCTTTCGGCAGAATTGTCGATCAGTGAAAAATGCATCCATTTCAACGATAATGTTGAGTTTGACAAAGAAAACATGCAGCTACGAAAATCCTGTCTCCTTTCATTATCTGTTTTCGAGTTTACTTCTGACTTGGGCGAAGCAATCAGTTCAGTCCTTGGATGGTTTTTGTCTTTCCGCAGCTTTCCTGACAGTTCTATCCATCTGTGCGCAATTTCAACGTTGTTCCCAATGTAGGTTCCTTCTGGTAACGAGATAGACACATTTCCAAATGGTTCAGCAAAGAAATGTTCCACGATGTTTCTCGAAAACAGAGAGAGTTAGATCCTACCATTTTTCCGACCACTCCTTCCCTGTCCCAGGAGATTTTAACTTGCCCAATCTGGCCTCATTTCGAGGCAAGTGAGCGTGAGCCACACCTAAATCTGAAAGAAGGAAAATGATGAACAGAGGATTGACAAACAGAGAGAAAGTGTTCGAGGGAGATGAAGACCCTTAGAGCGTAAATCGGGTCAGTTCGTGGAGGGTAACATGTCTGGACTTGTTGGATCCCCTGGAAAATGGCAACTAAAACCAAAGAAAGGGCAGATCAATTTCATCACTTCCATTAGACTTTTTTCTCGAAACATAACAATAATCTTGATCTCTGCACTGATTTGGTTGGATGGTGTGACAGACAACAGAAACGGACTGTTTGAATCCGAAGATTGCGATTCGATGATGTTGATCGGACCCATTACGTCAGTCAAATGACTATCTCCCTCAAAACCGGATAGTTCAACGTGAAACGATCCACTTATCGGAATCTTCTCTTCAGATCTCATTCAGATTTCATCTTCACACCACCCTTCAGATTTCAGAGAGATTTTTCGGTTGAGAACAGTCGTGTAATCAACGGTCCATTTCTGTTGTCTGTCACACCATCCAACCAAATCAGTGCAGAGATCAAGATTATTGTTATGTTTCGAGAAAAAAGTCTAATGGAAGTGATGATATTGATCTGCCCTTTCTTTGGTTTTAGTTGCCATTTTCCAGGGATCCAAACCAACTGATGTTTCACACCTGTTTACAGGTATGGGAATTGGTCCTTGCCGATAAATTTTTGGGCGATCGACGGTCATTTCACAAATTTGAGTTTCATCATTACCATTTTCCACAAAAGACGCATCGAAAAAGGGAAATTGTGAAATGATGATTGAGCTCGGTGGGTCGGCTCGATCAACCCTTTGAATGACGAATCGCCAGGCATCTGAGTAGTCCCATCAAAATAGGTAAAACTGGGATCAATTGATGTCAGTGCCTAAATTTGGACTGAGATCAAATTTCAACTCTTTTCCTTTGAGATTTTCTCATTATCACTTCATTAATCATGTTCAATTCACTTCTTTGTTTTCACATAATGCTCTTCAATATTTCAGACAGCTCTTATTTCCCAAAACACGCACGATCACAATCACCAACACTTCTTTTCGATGTATTCCCTTCATTGACTTTAGTCAGTGAGAAAAACCATCAAAGAAGACATAATAACGCATTATCGACTTGTTTTAATAATTATTGTTGTAGAACAAACTGAAACAGCAGCACCCAAAGTTTGCATTTTCATGATCTATGAAGTGACCATTTTCCTTTTTACTTTTTTCCATTCAAATATCATATATAAGAAGACTTTTTGAAATGAAAGAAACGAAATGGTATTGTAGGTATTTAGTGGGATCAGATCCGACTGGGATCACTGGGATCAAATCAGAAGCCTGCGAATCGCACTCTCATCATCCGTGACAGAACTCTGATAGAGTTCTGTTACCTCCTTCAAAACCCGTCACTTTCCAAAACCCGTCACACTTTGACGGGTCATCTTTGTTGTTTCCACTTTATTCAACTTTTTGAAATGAAATCAATTGAAAACAAATTGAGAAAAAGTCGGGATAGTAATACCTCCTTGTTCTGGTCAAGGTGATCAACCCTGAATTTTGTTGTGGTGATCCTTCTCGACCAGTTATCGTAAAGACCTCTCGTTTTCACTAAATCGAATGTTTTGGTGGAATTGAAGCTTTTCTGCCATTTTCAATCTTTTAAGCAACAGACATTTCCGTCTTTTCATCATTTTGCGCCCAACGATCAAAAATGCAACCTTTCAGTCACTACAACTTCTTCACTTGTCACAAATTTTGTAAAAATCATTCGGAGAGCATCATCCTCTTGGTCAAATGATAATTTCTTCAAAAAGTTAAGATAGATGCCAAATTTGTGTGTAAACTGTCGAAAACACGAGGTTTTGGAAAAGTTGAGAATTAAGAGTTGTTCAGAAAAGAATGAAAATGGCAGAAAAGCTTCAATTCCACCAAAACATCTGATTTAGTGAAAACGAGAGGTCTTTACGATAACTGGTCGAGAAGGATCACCCACAACAAAATTCAGGGTTGATCACCTTGACCAGAACAAGGAGGTATTACTATCCCGACTTTTTCTCAATTTGTTTTCAATTGATTTCATTTCAAAAAAGTTGAATAAAACAATTTTGAGATGAAAATGAGAGGTGGAAACAACAAAGATGACCCGTCAAAAGTGTGACGGGTTTTGGAAAGTGACGGGTTTTGGAAGGAGGGTACCTATCCGAAATGACAATTCAAGAATGTAAAGAAACATTGGACAGACTGTACGGCGATCAAGGACCTTGTGAACGGACGATCCGCAACATGTTCAACAAACTCGAAGAGGGGACTTTCAATCATGAACCAGGTCTACCATTCAGACCACAATTCCAAGACCATATTATTGATGCGATTAGACCACTTATTGCCGAAGATGCGACCCTTTCACTGCGAAAAATGGAGATTTTGACAGGAATTTCATCGAAAACCATCAAAAGATACCTGTTGAAGTATTTTCATTTCATCAAACGGCACGCAAAATGGGTTCCACATACATTGACACCTGTTAACATGGCAAACCGAGTCGAAGGAGCTCGCGATCTGTTAGCAAAACTCCGAGTCCATTCTCTCACCAATTTCGATTTTATTATCACGGGTGATGAAACTTGGATTTCATGGCAGTGTCCAAGTCGATTTAGGTGGCAGGATCGACATGATCCTCCACCTGAGATCGAAAGATCAAACATCGGATCAAAAATCAATGATTTCTGTCTTTTGGGGAAAATACAACTTTCGTCAGCGTTTCGCCGAGAGGCGAAGCGATCAATGCAACTACATTCATCGAGGACGTGCTTGGTCACCTTCGGAGACCATACAAGCCCGATCCAATCCTCCACCTGGTCAAAAATACGCTATCCACTTCGATAACGCTCCAGCGCATTCTGCACGCGCCGTTCGGGAGTTTCTGCCAACAACCATCTTCACAAAATTACCCCACCCAGCATGGAGCCCCGACTTGGGTCAATATTTTGACATCATAGAAAAGTTCGAGCACACATCGAAACCAACCGTCGCCATTCTTTTGTCAACTTTTCCAATCTCTTAAAGAACTCTTTCACACCTCAAATAGCTGATCATGAGTGTTTTTTTCAAAATCATCCCACCAGAAGTCTAGTCAGATGGAGAGAAAACAATTGATGGGATGATCTTATTGTGGTGGGCGATGTTGCCTCAACTATCGTCTTCACTGCACTAGTTATGTTTTTGAGAGAAAATATTGATGTTGAGAGGTAACCAGAAGGATAGGATAAAGAGTCAAATAAGAAGGTTGGTGATTGAGAGAGATGAAATTGATGTAGTGGAGAATGAATGAGAAGAGTAATGTGGGGGTTGGGAAGGATGTTTGGGGGGAGTTGAGGGATGAGGAGGATGAGTGAAGAATGAGTGATGACGAGAGAGGACATTGGTAGGACGGGGGAGGTGACTGGAGGACAAGGGAGGCGAGTGGAGGACAAGGGAGGCGAGTGGAGGTGACTGGAGGGCGAGGGAGGCGAGTGGAGGACAAGGCAGACGAGTGGAGGTGACTGGAGGGCGAGGGAGGCGAGTGGAGGACAAGGCAGACGAGTGGAGGTGACTGGAAGGGCGAGGGAGGCGAGTGGAGGACAAGGCAGACGAGTGGAGGTGACTGAAGGGCGAGGGAGGCGGAGTGGAGGACAAGGCAGACGAGTGGTGACTGAAGGGCGAGGGAGGCGAGTGGAGGACAAGGCAGACGAGTGGAGGTGACTGGAGGGCGAGGGAGGCGAGTGGAGGACAAGGCAGACGAGTGGAGGTGACTGGAGGACAAGGGAGGCGAGTGGAGGACAAGGCAGACGAGTGGAGGTGACTGGAGGGCGAGGGAGGCGGAGTGGAGGACAAGGGAGGCGAGTGGAGGACAAGGCAGACGAGTGGAGGTGAGTGGAGGACAAGG